>JAKGGE010002787.1:0-31041 GCA_023748175.1 Hoolock leuconedys | reverse complement strand
CTGCCGGGCAGAGGCGCCCTCACCTCCCAGACGATGGGTGGTCGGGCAGAGGCGCCTCACCTCCCAGATGGGGCTGCCGGGCAGAGGCGCCTCACTTCCCAGATGGGGCTGCCGGGCAGAGGCGCCCTCACCTCCCAGATGATGGGTGGCCGGGCAGAGGCTCTCCTCACTTCCCAGATGATGGGTGGCCGGGCAGAGCGCTCCTCACCTCCCAGACAATGGGTGGCCAGACAGAGGCGCTCCTCACTTCCTCCCAGACGATGCGTGGACGGTCAGAAGCTCTCCTCACTTCCTCCCAGAGGGGCGGCCGGGCAGAGGCGCTCCTCAATTCCCAAACTGGGCGGACAGGCAGAGGCGCTAATCACTTCCCACACGGGCTGCCGGGCAGAGGCGCCTCCTCACCTCCCAGACGATGGGTGGCCGGGCAGAGGCCTCCTCACTTTCCAGACGATGGGCGGCCGAGCAGAGGCTCTTCTCACCTCCCAGAGGTTTGATTGCTGGGCATAGGGCGCCCTCACTTCCCAGGCGATGGGTGGCGGGCAGAGGTGCTCCTCACATCCTCCCAGATGATGGGTGGCCGGACAGAGGTGATTCTCACCTCCCGGACGATGGGTGGCCGGGCAGAGGTGATTCTCACCTCCCAGAGGGGCTGCCGGGCAGAGGCACTCCTCACTTCCCAGATGGTGAGTGGCCAGGCAGAGGGCCTCCTCACTTCCCAGACGATGGGTGGCCGGGCAGAGGCTCTCCTCACTTCCCAGACGCATGGGTGGCCGGGCAGAGGCGCCTCACTTCCCAGACAATGGGTGGCCGGGCAGAGGCGCCTCACCTCCCAGACGATGGGTGGCCGGGCAGAGGCGCTCCTCACCTCCCAGACGATGGGTGGCTGGGCAGAGGCTCTCCTCACTTCTTCCCAGACGGGGTGGCCGGGCAGAGGCTCTCCTCACTTCTTCCCAGATGGGGTGGCCGGGCAGAGGCGCCTCCTCAACTCCCAGCGATGAGTGGCTGGGCAGAGGCGTTCCTCACTTCCCAGATGATGGGTGGCCGGGCAGAGGCGCCTCCTCACTTCCCAGACGATGGGTGGCCGGGCAGAGGCGCCCTCACATCCCAGAAAATGGGTGGCCGGGCAGAGGCGCTCCTCACTTCCCAGACGATGGGTGGTCGGGCAGAGGCGCTCCTCACTTCCCAGACGATGGGTGGCCGGGCAGAGGCACTCCTCCCTTCCCAGATGATGTGTGGCCGGGCAGAGGCTCTCCTCACCTCCCAGAAGATGGGTGGCTGGGCAGAGGCGCTCCTCACCTCCCAGAAGATGGGTGGCTGGGCAGAGGCTCTCCTCACTTCTTCCCGGACGGGGCGACCGGGCCGAGGCACTCTTCACTTCTTCCCGGACGGGGCGCCCGGGCAGAGGCCCTCCTCACTTATATACCGATGGGTGGCCGGGCAGAGGCGTTCCTCATCTCCCAGACGATGGGTGGCCGGGCAGAGGCGCTCCTCACCTCCCAGACGATGGGTGGCCGGGCAGAGGCGCTCCTCACTTCCCAGATGATGGGTGGCCGGGCAGAGGCGCTCCTCACTTCCCAAATGGGGCAGACGAGCAGAGGCACTGCTCACCTCCCAGAGGGTTGGCTGCCGGGCAGAGGTGCTCCTCACTTCCCAGCCGGGATGGCCGGGCAGAGGCGCTCCTCACTTCCCAGACGGGGCGACCGGGCAGAGTCTCTTTTCACATCCCAGACGGGTCGGCAGAGCAGAAGTGCTCCTCACGTCCCGGACGATGGGTGGCCGGGCAGAGGCGCCTCCTCACCTCCCAGTCGATGGGTTGCCAGGCAGAGGCGCTCCTCACTTCCCAGACGATGGGTGGCCGGGCAGATGCGCTCCTCACTTCCCAGATGATGGGTGGCTGTGAAGAGGCGCTCCTCACCTCCCAGATGATGGGTGGCCGGGCAGAGGTGCTCCTCACTTCCCAGACGATGGGTGGCCGGGCAGAGGCGCTCCTCACTTCCCAGACGATGGGTGGCCGGGAGAAGGCGCTCCTCACCTCCCAGATGATGGGTGGCCGTGCAGAGGCGCCTCCTCACCTCCCAGACGGGGCTGCCGGGCAGAGGTGCTCCTCACTTCCCAGACGATGGGTGGCCGGGCAGAGGTGCCTCACTTCCCAGAGAATGGGTGGCCGGGCAGAGGTGCTCCTCATTTCCCAGATGATGGGTGGCCGGGCAGAGGCTCTCCTCACCTCCCAGAAGATGGGTGGCTGGGCAGAGGCGCCTCACTTCCCAGACAGTGTGGCCGGGCAGAGGCGCTCCTCACCTCCCAGACGATGCGTGGTTGGGCACAGGCGCTCCTCACCTCCCAGACGATGGGTGGCCGGGCAGAGGTGCTCCTCACTTCCCAGGCGATGGGCGGCCGGGCAGAGGCGCTCCTCACCTCCCAGAAAATGGGTGGCAGGGCAGAGGCCCTCCTCTCTTCCCAGCGATGGGCGGCCGGGCAGAGGTGCTCCTCACCTCCCAGACGATGCGTGGTTGGGCAGAGGCGCTCCTCACCTCCCAGACGATGGGTGGCCGGGCAGAGGCGCTCCTCACTTCCCAGACGATGGGTGGCCGGGCAGAGGCACTCCTCACTTCCCAGACGGGGCGGCCAGGCAGAGGCGCTCCTCACTTCTTCCCAGATGGGGTGGCCGGGGGGACAGAGGCGCTCCTCACTTCCCAGATGGGGCGGCCGGGCAGAGGCGCTCCTCACCTCCCAGACGATGGGTGGCTGGGCAGAGGCGCCTCCTCACCTCCCAGACGATGGGCGGCCGGGCAGAGGCGCTCCTCACTTCCTCCCAGACGGGCGGCCGGGCAGAGGCTCCTCACTTCCTCCCAGACGGGGCGGCCGGGCAGAGGCGCCTCACCTCCCAGAAGATGGGTGACCGGGCAGAGGCGCTCCTCACTTCCCAGACAATGGGTGGCCGGGCAGAGGTGCTCCTCACCTCCCAGACGATGGGTGGCCGGGCAGAGGCGCTCCTCACTTCCCAGACGATGGGTGGCCGGGCAGAGGTGCTCCTCACCTCCCAGACGATGGGTGGCCGGGCAGAGGCTCTCCTCACTTCCCAGACAATGGGTGGCCGGGCAGAGGGTCACTCCTCACTTCCCAGGCGATGGGTGGCCGGGCAGAGGCCCTCCTCACTTCCCAGATGGGGTGGCCGGGCAGAGGCGCTCCTCACTTCCCAGATGATGGGTGGCCGGGCAGAGGCACTCCTCACCTCCCAGCTATGGGTGGCCGGGCCGAGGCGCTCCTCACTTCCCAGGCGCTGGGTGGCCGGGCAGAGGCTCCTCACTTCCCAAGACGATGGGTGGCCGGGCAGAGGCCCTCCTCACTTCCCAGACAATGGGTGGCCGGGCAGAGGCCCTCCTCACCTCCCAGACAATGGGTGGCCGGGCAGAGGCGCTCCTCATTTCCCAGATGATGGGTGGCCGGGCAGAGGCGCTCCTCACCTCCCAGGCGATGGGTGGCTGGGCAGAGGCTCTCCTCACCTCCCAGAAAATGGGTGGCCGGGCAGAGGCGCTCCTCACCTCCCAGAAAATGGGTGGCCGGGCAGAGGCACTCCTCACCTCCCAGACAATGGGTGGCCGGGCAGAGGTGCTCCTCACCTCCCAGACAATGGGTGGCCGGGCAGAGGCGCTCCTCACTTCCCAGATGATGGGTGGCCGGGCAGAGGCCCTCCTCACTTCTTCCCTATTGGGGGCACCCATGAGGCGCTCACACATCTTTCCCTAGGGGGCCGGCCCGGGCAGGCGCTCCCTCCCCTCCCAAGGCAGGCGGC
The DNA here is from genome assembly GCA_023748175.1 of Hoolock leuconedys. NCBI lineage: Eukaryota > Metazoa > Chordata > Mammalia > Primates > Hylobatidae > Hoolock > Hoolock leuconedys. The sequence continues at coordinate 27,248 of JAKGGE010002787.1, read as the reverse complement.
GGGCAGAAGAGCTTTTCACTTCCCAGACCGTGGGTGTCGGGCAGAAGCCCCTCTCACCTCCCAGAGGCGGCCCGGGCAGAAGGCGCTCCTACTTCTTCCAGGAGCCGAGTGAGCGGACGAGGGCTCTCCTCACTTCTTCCCACAGTAACAGGGCAACCCGGGCAGAAGCGCTCCTCGCCTTCCGGACCAGGCCCGGCAGACGGGAGCTCTCCTCAATTTTCCCGGCCCGGTTGAGCCGGGCAGAGCACTCCCTCCCTTCTTCCCGGACCCAGGCTGGCCGAGGCAGAGGCGCTCTCACTTCTTTAGGCAGTTGACGAGACAGAGGCTCTCCTCATCTCCCAGATGGTGGGTGGTCAGTCAGGCTGATCTCGCCCCTTCCCAGACAGGCGGCCCGAGACAGAGGCTCCCTCAACTCCCAGGCGTGGGTGCCGGGCAGAGGAGCTCCCTCACTTCCCAGATGAGGCGGCGGGCAGAGGCTCCTGTTCCCCAGATGATGGGCTGCAGCAGAGGCACTTCTCTCTTTTCCCAAGCCCGGTGACCCGGGCAGAGGCTCCTCACTTCCCAGATGATGGTTGGCAGGAGATGCTATCTCCACTTGCCAGATGGTGGGTGTTGGGAAGGCAGCTCCTCATTTCCCAGGCGGTGGGTGGCGGGCAGAGAAATGCTTCCCAGACGGGGCCGGCTGGGCAGGGAGCCTCACTTCTTCCCGAACCCGGGCTGGCCGGGCAGGCTCCTCACTTCCTCCCAGGCAGAGGCCCGGTCCTTGAAGAGGCGCTCCCTCCACCTACCATTAGAGTGGGTGGCTGGGAATAGGGGTTCCCTCACTTCCCAGGCAGGCGGCCAGGCAGGAGGCGCTCCCACTTCTTCACAGACAGAGGCGGCGGGCAGAGGCCCTCCTCACTTCCCAGGCAGGGAGGCGGCTACAGGCCAGAGCCCTCCTCACCTCCCAGATGATGGGTTTGCGGGCAGAGGCTCCTCCCCTCCCAGGTGATGGCTGGCCGGGCAGAGGCTCTCCTGCCAGAGGATGGTTGGCCGGGTGGGGGACCTCCTCACCTACCGCGGGGCAAGCCAGGCAGGCTCCTCACTTCTTCGGACGGGGCCGGCCGAGCCAGAGGCTCCTCACTTCTTCCGGGGCCAGGCGGGCAGGCTCCCTCATTCCCGGACGGTGGCGGGCAGAGGTGGTCCCTCAATTCCTCCCCTGGGTGGGCGGACAGAGGTGCTCCCTCCCACCTCCCAGATGATGGGTGGCCGGACATGGGTGCTCCCTCACTTAGCAGATGGGAGTGATTAGAGACGGTACTCCTCTCACTTCCCAGGCAGGATGGCGAGGCAAGAGGCGCTCACACTTCCTCCCGGGGCCAGCGGTGGCCGGGCGGAGGCGCTCCTCATTTCCTCCCTGATGGGACGGCCGGGCAGAGGCGCTCCTCACCTCCCAGATGATGGGTGCCCGGGCACAGGCGCTCCTCACTTGCAAGACAGGATGGCCGAGCAGAGTCGCTCCTCACCTCCTGAGACCGTGGGTGGACAGGCGGAGGTGCTCCTCACCTCCCAGAACGGGTGGCCGGGCAGTGGCTCTCCTCACTTCCCAGATGTTGGGTGGCCGGGCTGAGGTCCTCCTCACTTCCCAGATGATTGGGCGCCGGGCAGAGCTCCCTCACTCCCAGGCAGGGGTTGCAGACAGAGGCGCTCCTCACTTCCCAGACGATGTGTGGCCCGGCAGAGGCGCTTCTCATTTACCAGACAATGGGTGGCCAGGCAGAGGCACTCCTCACTTCCCAGAAGATGGGAGGCCGGGCAGAGTCTCTCCTCAATTCCCAGAAGGTGGGTGGTCGGGCAGAGGCTCTCCTCACTTCCTCCCAGACGGGGTGGCCGGGCAGAGGCTCTCCTCACCTCCCAGCGTTGGGTGGCCGGGCACAGAGGCTCCCTCTCTTCCCAGCAGGCGGGTGGCCGGGCAGGGGAGGCTCCTCACTTCCCAGATGGGATGGCGGGCAGAGGCATTCCTCACTTCCCAGGCAGGCGGCCAGGCAGAGCCATCAATTCCCAGGCAGTGGCGGCCGGGCAGAGGTGCTCCACCACTCCCAGATGTGGGTGGCGGGCAAGAGTGCGCTCCTCACCTCCCAGGCGATGGGTGGCCGAGGGCAGAGGTGCTCTCATTTCGAGGCGATGAGTTGTCGAACCCAAAGGCTCCTCACCTCGAGGCGATGGGTGGCCTGGCAGGAGGCGCTCCTCAGCACCCAGACAATGGGTGGCCGGGCAGAAGGTGCTCCTCAACTCCCAGACAGGGCGGCCGGGCAGAGGCGCTCCTTCACGTCCCAGATGGTGGGTGCCCAGGCAGAGGGGTTCTCCTCACTTCCCAGGCGGTGGGTGTGGTCGGGCAGGGGCGCTCGTCACTTCCCAGATGTTGGTGGCCGGTCAGAAGGTGCTCCTCCCGAGATTCCTACACCCCGGGGCGGGCAGGAGGGCTCCCCTCACTTCTTCCCAGACTGTGGGTGGTTGGGCAGATCGCTCCCTCACTTCCCAGGGTTGGGTGGCGGTCGGAGAATCCCTCACTTCCCAGATGGGAGGCCGGGCAGAGGCTCCTCACTTCTTCCCGGACAGGGCCCGAGCAGAGGCGCTCCTCACACATCTTCCCGGATGGGAGGCGGCCGGGCAGAGGGCTCATCACTTCTTCCCAGTTTAGGCGCCTGGAGCGAAGCGTTCCAGCACTTCTTCCACGTCTGGGGTTGGCGAACGGGGAGGTGCTCCTCACTTCCTCCCTTAAAGGGGCCCGGCTGGGCAGGCTCCTCACGCCCAGATGATGGAGTGCCTGGGAAGAGGCGCTTACTCACTTCCCAGACAGGATGGCCAGGCAGGGAGCTCCTCGCCTTCCCCACACCATGGGTGAGTGGGGCAGAGGCTCTCCTCACCTCCCAGACGATGGGTGGCCGGGCAGAGGCTCCTCACCTCCCAGACGATGGGTGGCCGGGCAGAGGTGCTCCTCACCTCCCAGACGATGGGTGGCCCGGACAGAGGCGCTCCTCACTTCCCAGATGATGGGTGGCTGGCAGAGGGCTCCTCACCTCCCAGACGATGGGTGGCCGGGCAGAGGCGCTCCTCACTTCCCAGACGATGGGTGGGCGGGCAGAGGCGCTCCTCACTTCCCAGACGGTGGGTGGCTGGGCAGAGGCTCCTCACTTCTTCCCGGATGGGGCGGCCGGGCAGAGGCTCTCGTCACTTCTTCCGAGGCAGGGCGGCAGGGCCGAGACGCTCCTCACTTCCTCCCAGATGGGGCGCCCGGGCGGAGGTGCTCCTCACCTCCCAGAAGACGGGTGGCCGGGCAGAGGCGCTCCTCATTTCCCAGATGATGGGCGGACGGGCAGAGGGATTCTTCACTTCCCAGGCCGTGGGTGGCCGGGAAGAGGCGCTCCTCACTTCCCAGACGATGGGTGGCTGGGCAGAGGCCTCCTCACTTCCCAGACGGGGCGGCCGGGCAGAGGCGCTCCCTCACCTCCCAGACGATGGGTGGCCAGGCAGCGGCGGATGGGTGGCCGGGCAGAGGTGCTCCTCACTTCCCAGGCGATGGGTGGCCGGGCAGAGGCCTCCTCACCTCCCAGATGATGGGTGGCGGGCAGAGGCCTCCTCATTTCCCAGGCGATGGGTGGCCGGGCAGAGGCGCTCCTCACTTCCCAGACGGGTGGCCGGGCAGAGGCGCTCCTCACTTCCCAGATGATGGGCGGCCGGGCAGAGGCTCTCCTCACTTCTTCCCAGACTGGGCGGCCGGGCAGAGGCGCTCCTCACTTCTTCCCAGACTGGGCGGCCGGGCAGAGGCTCCTCACTTCGGCGATGGGTGGCGGGCAGAGGCGCCTCACTTCCCAGATGATGGGTGGCCGGGCAGAGGCGCTCTTCACTTCCCAGATGGTGGGTGGGCGGGCAGAGGCTCTCCTCACTTCCCAGATGGGGTGCCTGGGCAGAGGTGCTCCTCACTTCCAGATGATGGGCGGCCGGGCAGAGGCCCTCCTCACTTCCCAGGCGATGGGTGGCGGGCAGAGGCTCCCTCACCTCCCAGATGATGGGTGGCCGGGCAGGGGCGCTCCTCACCTCCCAGATGATGGGTGGCCAGGCAGAGGTGCTCCTCACTTCCCAGTTGGTGGGTGGCTGGGCAGAGGTCCCCTTCACTTGCCAGATGATTGGGGGCCGGGCAGAGACGCCTCGCCCCTGTGACGGGCGGCCGGGCAGAGGCGCTCCTCACTTCCCAGGCGATGGGTGGCCAGGCAGAGGTGCTCCTCATTTCCCAGGCAGATGGGTGGCGGGCAGAGGCGCCTCCTCACTTCCCAGGCAGATGGGTGGCCCGGGCAGGCTCCTCACCTCCCAGGCAGTGGGTGGCGGGCAGAGGCACTCCTCATTTCCCAGACGATGGGTGGCCGGGCAGAGGCGCTCCTCACTTCCCAGGCGATGGGTGGCCGGGCAGAGGCTCCTCACTTCCCAGACGATGGGTGGCCGGGCAGAGGCTCTCCTCACTTCCCAGACGATGGGTGGCGGGCAGAGGCGCTCCTCACCTCCCAGATGATGGGTGGCCGGGCAGGGCGCTCCTCATTTCCCAGACAGATGGGTGGCCGGGCAGAGGCGCCCTCACTTCCCAGATGATGGGTGGCCGGCAGAGCACTCCTCACTTCCCAGCGATGGGTGGCCGGGCAGAGGCCCTCCTCACTTCCCTCCCAGGCGATGGGTGGCCGGGCAGAGGCGCTCCTCACTTCCCAGATGGGGCAGCATGGCAGAGGCACTCCTCATTTCCCAGGCAGATGGGTGGCCGGGCAGAGGCGCTCCTCACTTCCCAGATGATGGGTGGCGGGCAGAGGCGCTCCTCACTTCCCAGATTTTGGGTGGCCGGGCAGAGGCGCTCCTCATTTCCCAGTCGATGGGTGGCCGGGCAGAGGCGCTCCTCACTTCCCAGACGATGGGTGGCCGGGCAGAGGCGCTCCTCACTTCCCAGGCAGAACGATGGGTGGCCGGGCAGAGGTGCTCCTCACTTCCCTCCCAGACGATGGGTGGCCAGGCAGAGGCGCCTCACCTCCCAGATGATGGGTGGCCGGGCAGGCTCCTCATTTCCCAGACAGTGGGTGGCCGGGCAGAGGCTCTCCTAACCTCCCAGGCGATGGGTGGCCGGGCAGAGGCGCTCCTCACTTCCCAGATGGTGGGTGGCCGGGCAGAGGCTCTCCTCACTTCCCAGGCGGTGGGTGGTCGGGCAGAGGCGCCTCACTTCTGAGACGATGGGTGGCGGGCAAGCGGCGCTCCTCACTTCCCAGACGATGGGTGGCGGGGCAGTGCTCCTCACTTCCCTGACAGTATGGCCGGGCAGTGGCGCCTCCTCACCTCCCAGGCGATGGGTGGCGGGGCAGGCTCCTCACTTCCCAGATGGTGGGTGGCGGGCAGAGGTGCTCCTCACTTCCCAGGCGATGGGTGGCGGGGCAGGCTCCTCACTTCCCAGATGATGGGTGGCTGGGCAGAGGCACTCCTCACTTCCCAGACGATGGGTGGCCAGGCAGAGGCGCCTCCTCACTTCCCAGGCGATGGGTGGCCGGGTAGAGGCGCTCCTCACTTCCCAAGCGGGAGGCCGGGCAGAGGGGTCCTCACCTCCCAGACGATGGGTGCCCGGGCAGAGGCGCTCCTCATTCCCAGACAGGATGGAAGGGCGAAGCGCTCCTCACTTCCCAGGCGATGGGTGGCACGGCAGGAGGCGCTCCACAGTTCCCAGACGGTGGGTGGTCGGGCAGAGGCGTCCTCACTTCCCAGACGGGCAGCCAGGCAGAGGCTCTCCTCACCTTCCCAGACGATGGGTGGCCGAGCAGAGTGCGCCTCATTTCCCAGCTGATGGGTGGCCAGGCAGAGGTGCTCCTCATTTCCCAGACGATGGGTGGCCGGGCAGAGGCGCTCCTCACCTCCCAGACGATGGGTGGCCGGGCAGAGGCTCCTCACTTCCCAGGCGATGGGTGGCCGGGCAGAGGCTCTCCTCATTTCCCAGACGATGGGCGGCCGGGCAGAGGTGCTCCACAGTTCCCAGGCGGTGGGTGGTCGGGCAGAGGCGCACCTCACTTCCCAGACGGGGCGGCCAGGCAGAGGTGCTCCTCATTTCCCAGACGATGGGTGGCCGGGCAGAGGCGCTCCTCACCTCCCAGACGATGGGTGGCCGGGCAGAGGCGCTCCTCATTTCCCAGGCGATGGTTGGCCGGGCAGAGGTGCTCCTCACTTCCCAGGCGATGGGTGGCCGGGCAGAGGCTCTCCTCACTTCCCAGACGATGGGTGGCCGGGCAGAGGTGCTCCTCATTTCCCAGACGATGGGTGGCCGGGCAGAGGTGCTCCTCACTTCTTCCCAGACGATGGGTGGCCGGGCAGAGGTGCTCCTCACTTCCCAGATGATGGGTGGCCAGGCAGAGGCGCTCCTCACCTCCCAGATGATGGGTGGCCAGGCAGAGGCTCTCCTCACTTCCCAGACGATGGGTGGCCGGGCAGAGGCGCTCCTCATTTCCCAGACGATGGGTGGCCGGGCAGAGGCGCTCCTCACTTCCCAGGCGATTGGTGGCTGGGCAGAGGCACTTCTCCCTCCTTCCCGGGCGGAGGGCCGGGCGAGCCTCTTCACTTCTTCAGTTGAAGCCGGGCAGATGCCCTCCCTTATGTCTCACGGGCCGGGGTGGCGGGACAGAAGCTCCTCACTTCCCAGAGCGGGGCTGACGGGCAGAGCTCCTCACTTCTTGCCAAGGCCAGGGGTGGCGGGCAGAGCCTCCTCACTTCCTCCCAGGCAGGGGGTGCCAGGGCAGAGCTCCTCAATTCCCTCCCTGAAGGCAGCCCGGTGCTCTCGACTCTCCCAGATGATGGGTGGCGGGCAGGCAGCTACTCACTTCCAGGTGGGTGGCGGGCAGAGGCGCCCTCTCACCTCCCAAAGATGCGTGGCTGTGCAGAGGCGCTCCTCACCTCTCCCAGGCGATGGGTTGCTGGTAGGAGGCACTCCTCACCTCCCAGGCGATGGGTGGCGAGGCGGGCGCTCCTCACCTCCCAGGGATGGTGGCCTTCTGAGGCGCTCCTCACCTACCAGAAAATGGGTGGCCGGGCAGAGTGCTTCTCACCTCCCAGGCAGGCTGCAGGCAGGCTCCTCACTTCCACGATGGTGGGTGGCCGGGCAGGGGCCTCCTCACTTCCCAGAGGATGGGTGGCCCGGCAGAGGGGCACACCTCACTTCCCAGACTGGGCGGGCATAAGCTCTCTCACTTCCCAGACGAGTTTGCGGGCAGAGAGGCTCCTCACTTCCCCGAATGATGGGTGGCCAGGCAAAACCGCTCCTCATTCCCAGGCGATGGGTGGCAGGACAGAGAGCTCCCTCACTTCACAAGCAAGGGAGAGCCAGCAGAGGCCTCACTTCCCAGATGATGGGTGGCGGGCAGAGGCTCTCCTCGCCCCAAACAGTGGGTGATCAGGCAGAGGCACTCCTCAATTCCCACCACCGGTGGGTGGCAGGGCAGAGGAGCTCCTCAATTCCCAGACTGGACGAATGGGCAGAGGCGCTAATCGTTTCTTGCCACACGGGCGGCCGGGCAGAGGAGCTCCTCATTTCCTCCCAGTCGGGCGATACTGACGGCTCCTCATCTCTCCCCAGGCGATGTGGCCGGGCAGAGGCGCTTCTCACCTCCAGACGATGGGTGGTCGGGCAGAGGCGCTCCTCACATCCCAGACGCTGGGTGTCCAGACAGAGGCACTCCTCACCTCCAAGAGGATGGGTGGGCGAGCAGAGGCGCTTCTCACCTCTCGGGAATATGAATTTGGCTGGGCTCTCTCACTTCTTCCCGGACGTTAAGGCCGAGACCCAGGCACCTCGCACTTCTTCCCAAACTGGGCGCCGGGCAGGGCCCTCTTCGCTTATATATGGACGGGGCGGCCGGGCAGAGGCGTTCCTCACTTCCCAGACATGGCGGCCGGGCAGAGGCCCTCCTCACTTCCTCCAAGACGGGGTGGCTGGGCAGAGGCGCTCCTCATTTCACTGATGATGGGTGGCGGGCAGGCTCCTCACTTCCCATAAGAGGGTGGCCGGGCAGAGGCGCTCCTCACTTCCCAGACGATGGGTGGCCGGGCAGAGGCGCTCCTCACCTCCCAGATGATGGGTGGCCGGGCAGAGGCTCTCCTCACTTCCCAGGCGATGGGTGGCGGGGCAGAGGCGCTCCTCACTTCCCAGGCGATGGGTGGCCAGGCAGAAGCTCCTCATTTCCCAGATGATGGGTGGCCGGGCAGAGGCTCTCCTCATTTCCCAGATGATGGGTGGCCGGGCAGAGGCGCTCCTCACCTCCCAGATGATGGGTGGCCGGGCAGAGGCGCTCCTCATTTCCCAGATGATGGGTGGCCGGGCAGAGGCACTCCTCACTTCCCAGATGATGGGTGGCCGGGCAGAGGCGCTCCTCACTTCCCAGGCGATGGGTGGCGAGACAGAGGCGCTCCTCACTTCCCATACGATGGGTGGAAGGCTAGCTTTGCTCCTCACTTCCCAGGCGATGGGTGGCGGGCAGAAGCTCCTCACTTCCCAGATGATGGGTGGCCGGGCAGAGGCGCTCCTCACCTCCCAGATGATGGGTGGCCGGGCAGAGGCGCTCCTCACCTCCCAGATGATGGGTGGCCGGGCAGAGGCCCCTCCTCACCTCCCAGATGATGGTGGCCGGGCAGAGTAGCGCCTCACATCCCAGATGATGGTGGCCGGGCAGAGGCTCTCCTCACCTCCCAGATGATGGGTGGCCGGGCAGAGGTGCTCCCTCATTTCCCAGGCGATGGGTGGCCGGGCAGAGGCTCTCCTCACTTCCCAGATGGGGTGGCTGGGCAGAGGCCCTCCTCACTTCCCAGAGGATGGGGGCCGGGCAGAGGTGCTCCCTCACCTCCCAGATGATGGTGGCCGGGCAGAGGCCTCCTCACCTCCCAGATGATGGTGGCCGGGCAGAGGCACCCCCTTCACCCCCAGACGGTCAGTCAAATAAGTAAATGGTTTCCCAACATCTTCCCAGACAGGGCAGCTCATTTAAGCTCTCCTCACCTCCCAGATGATGGTGGCCGGGCAGAGGCGCCTCCTCACTTCCCAGACGATGGGTGGCCGGGCAGAGGCGCTCCTCACCTCCCAGATGATGGTGGCCGGGCAGAGGTGCTCCCTCTCCTCCCAGACGATGGGTGGCCGGGCAGAGGCTCTCCTCACCTCCCTGATGATGGGTGGCCGGGCAGAGGTGCTCCCTCACCTCCCAGATTGATGGTGGCCGGGCAGAGGCGCTCCTCACCTCCCAGACGATGGGTGGCCAGGCAGAGGTGCTCCCTCACCTCCCAGACGATGGGTGGTCGAGAAGAGGCGCTCTTCACCACCCAGATGATGGGTGGGCGGGCAGAGGCTCCTCCTCACCTCCCAGACGAACTGAAGATGGGTGGTCAGGCAGAGGCGCCTCCTCACTTCCCAGACGATGGGGGCCGGGCAGAGGTGCTCCTCACCTCCCAGCAGAGTCGCTTTTCACCTACCAGACGTTGGGTGGCTGGGCAGAGGTGCTCCTAACTTCCTCCCAGAATGGGTGGCCGGGCAGAGGTGCTCCTCACTTCCTCCCTGACGGGGTGGCTGGGCAGAGGCTCCTCACTTCCCAGACGATGGGTGGCGGGCAGAGGCGCCCTCACTTCCCAGACGATGGGTGGCTGGGCAGAGGTTTCTCCTGACTCAACGGGAGGGTCGGGCAGAGGCGCCTCACCTCACACCAATGCACCGGGCAGAGGCGCTCCTCAATTCCCAGACTGGGCGGATGGGCAGAGGCGCTAAGCACTTCTCCCCACACGGGGCAGCCGGGCAGAGGCGCTCCTCACTTCCTCCCAGATGGGGCATCCGGGCAGAGGCGCTCCTCACCTCCCAGATGATGGGTGGCCGGGCAGAGGCGCTCCTCACCTACCGACGGGGCAGCCGGGCAGAGGGGCTCCTCACTTCCCAGATGGTGGGTGGCCGGGCAGAGGCGCTCCTCACCTCCCAGGCGATGGGTGGCCGGGCAGAGGCTCTCCTCACTTCCCAGCTGGGATGGTCTGGCAGAGGCGCTCCTCACTTCCCAGATGGGGCAGCCAGGCAGAGTTGATTTCACTGAAAAGACGGTCAGGCCGGGTGCTTCTCTCACCCTCAGACGATGCATGGCTGGGCAGAGGCGCGCCTCACCTCCCAGATGATGGGTGGTCGGGCAGAGGTGCTCCTCACTTCCTCCCAGGCGGGTGCCCAGGCAGAGGCGCCCTCACTTCCCAGACGGGCGGCCGGGCAGAGGCGCCTCCTCACCTCCCAGGCGATGGGTGGCTGGGCAGAGGCGCCTCACCTCCCAGATGATGGGTGGCCGGGCAGAGGCTCTCCTCACTTCCCAGAGAGTGGGTGGTCGGGCAGAGGCGCTCCTCACTTCCCAGACGGTGTGTGGCCGGGCAGAGGGATTCCTAAATTCTTCCCAGACAGGGCGGCATGGCCGAGGGTCTCCTCACTTCCTCCCAGACGGGACGGCTGGGCAGAGGCGCTCCTCACTTCCCAGACGCATGGGTGGCTGGGCAGAGGCCCTCCTCTCTTCCTCGCAGGCGAGGTGCCCAGGCAGAGGGGCTCCTCACCACCCAGATGATGGGTGGCCGGGCAGAGGCGCCCTCACTTCCCAGACGCATGGGTGGCCGGGCAGAGGCACTCCTCATTTCACTGAGGATGGGTGGCTGGGCAGAGGCTCCTCACCTCCCAGACGATGCATGGCTGGGCAGAGGCGCTCCTCACTTCCCAGACGCATGGGGTGGCCGGGCAGAGGCGCCTCACCTCCCAGAAAATGCATGGCTGGGCAGAGGCGCCTCACCTCCCAGATGATGGTGGTCGGGCAGAGGCGCCCTCACCCCAGAGGATGGGTGGCCGGACAGAGGCGCCTCACCTCCCAGACGATGCATGGCTGGGCAGAGGCGCCTCCTCACCTCCCAGATGGGCATCCGCTCAGAGGCCTCCCAGATGATGGTGGTCGGGCAGAGGCGCCTCCTCACCTCCCAGACTCCATGGGTGGCCGGGCAGGGGCGCTCCTCATTTCACTGAAGATAGGTGGTCCTGCGGAGGCGCTCCTCACCTCCCAGACGATGCATGGCTGGGCAGAGGCTCTCCTCACCTCCCAGAAAATGGGTGGCCGGGCAGAGGCGCCTCACCTCCCAGAAAATGGGTGGCCGGGCAGAGGCGCCTCACCTCCCAGAAAATGGGTGGCCGGGCAGAGGCGATCCTCCCCTCCCAGACGATGCATGGCTGGGCAGAGGCTCTCCTCACCTCCCAGATGATGGTGGTCGGGCAGAGGCGCCTCACTTCCCAGATCTAGGCGTCATGAGGCCCACACCTGTACATTGTAGTCTGCAGAGGCACTCCTCATTTCCCAGACGCATGGGTGGCCGGGCAGAGTATGCTCTCATTTCCAAACGACAGGTCAGCAGAGGCGCCTCACTCCCTGCATCAGCGGCCGGGCAGAAGCTCTCCCCACATCCCAGACGAGGTTACCGGGCAGAGGCGCTCCTCACTTCCTAGACGAAGCAAGCACAGGCAGTGCTCCTCATTTCCAGACCTATGGATGGCCGGACAGAGGAGCTCCTCATCTCCCAGGAGGGGCGGCTCGGCAGAGGCGCCTCACCCCAGAGGGTGGATTGCTGCAGAGGCGCCTCCTCACCTGCAGGAATGGGCATGGAAGAGGGCTCTCTCCTCACCTCCTCATAGACTCCATCGGGTGGCCTGGCAGAGGAGCCTCACCTAGAAAATGGGTGGTCAAGCAGAGTACGCCCCACATCCCAAACTAGTGGGAGGTCGGGGAGAGGTGCCCTCACTTCCCAAATGGGATGGTTAAGCAGAGGCGCCTCACCTCTACTCGGGCAGCCAAGCCACTTCAGACGTAGTCAAGACCCAGGTGCTCACCTCCAGACGATGCATGGCCGGGCAGAGGCCTCACCTCCCCCAGATGATGGGTGGGCGGGCAGAGGCGCCTCCTCACCACAGATGATGGGTGTCGGGCAGAGGCGCCTCACCTCCCCGACGCATGTGCGCGGATGGGAGAAGCCAGCCTCACTTCCCAGATGATCGGGTGGCCGGGCAGAGGTTCTCCTCCTCACTTCCCAGAGTGGGTGGGCAGAGGAGCTCCTCACTTCCCAGACGGTGGGTGGCCGGGCAGAGGCGCCTTTCACCTCCTGTGACGGGGCGTCGGGCATAGGGGTTCCTAACTTCTTCCCAGAAACAGCTGCCTGGCTCAGGCTCTCCCTCGCCTCCTCCAAATGGGGCGGCCGGCAGAGGCGCCTCACTTTTCCCAGACGGGTGGCTGCCAGAGGCACTCCTCACTCCTCGCCCCAGATGGGGTGTCTGGGCAGAGGGGGCTCTTCCTTCCCCGACGGGCTGCCGGGCAGAGGTGCTCTCATTTCCACACGCATGGGTGGCCGGCTAGCTTCGGCCTCACACCTCCCCAGACGAGCGTGTTGCCGGGCAGAGTATGGCCCACATCAGACGATAAGGTGGCCGGGCAGAGGCGCTCCTCATTTCACTGATGATGCACGGCAGGGCAGAGGCGTCTCATTTCCAGATGATAAGTGCCAGGCAGAGGCGCCGCCACTTCCCAAACTGGGCGCACTGCCAGAGTCGCTCCTCACCCCTGTGAGAGGCTGACTGCCGGGCAGTATAGCTCCTCACTCCAGGAAGGGGCGGACGGGCAGCATGGCCCCTCACTTCCCAGACGGTGGCCGGCAGAGGCGCCTCACCTCCCAGACGATCGCGGCCTGGCAGAGGCTATCCTCACACCTCCTAGAAATGGGTGGTCTGGAAGAGGCGCTCTTCAACATCCCAGACTCTGTGGGCCGGGCAGAGGTGTTCTCACCTCCCCAGCCTAAAATGGCCGGGCAGTGGCGCCCTCACTCCCCAGACCAGGTGGCCGGGCAGAGGCACCTCACCCTGCCAGACGACCGGTGTCCAGGCAGAGGCTCTCACCTCCTAGAAATGGGTGGCTCCGGGCAGAGGCGAGGCCTCATGATCCCAGACTGGTTCTGTCGGGCAGAGGCAAGCTTCCTCACCTCCTGTGCCCAAACACGGGCAGAGGCGCCTCACTTCCCAGAAGTGGTGGTCGGCAGAGGCTGCCTCAACTCCCAGATCCATGGGTGGCTGGGCTGAGACGCTTTCACCCAGATCCATGGGTGCAATGGGTGGAGGCTTCTTCATCTCCCAGAGATTGCTGGTCTCCCAGAGCAGACCCCTTCACCACCCAGACGATGGGTGGCCAGGCAGAGGTAAGCCTCACCTCCCAGCCTGCCAGGCAGAGGCATGCCTCCCCACCTCCAGATGGTGGGTTGCTCGGCAGAGGGCTCACTTCCCAGAGGATGGGTGGCCGGACAGAGACCTCACCTCCCAGACTGCGGTCAGCCTCCCACTTCCCAGATCTAGGTCACCAGCAGAGGTGTCTCACCTCCCCCTACTCCATGGTGCACAGGAAGGCTCCCATTTCTCCCAGACCATAGTGGCCGGACTATGCTCCCTCACCTCCCAAACGGGGCAGCCGGCAGAGGCCAGCCCCTCACCTCCCCCCCCCAGACCTGCAGTGTCAAGCAGAGCCTTCACTGCACAGGGCCGGGTAGAGGGGTTCCTACTCCCAGACAGGGCGGCCCGGCTGAGTACCTCCCCACCCCTTCCCAAAAGACTCTGGCAGAGGCTGCTACTCACTTCTTCCCAGACGCAGATCCGGCAGAGGCGCCCTCCCAGATGATGTGGTGGTCGGGCAGAGGCGCCTTCCCGCCTCTCTTCCCAGACAGGGTGCCGGGAACAGGCTCTCACTTCCTCCCCTGACTGGGCGGCCAGGCAGAGGCCCTCCTCACTTCCCACACGGGTGGGTGGAGGCCAGCTGGCTCCTCACTCCCCAGACCCATGGGTGGCCGGAAGAGGTGCCCTGCCTACCGACGATGGGTGGCTCCCAGAGGCGCTCCTCACCTCCCAGACGATGGGTGGCCGGGCAGAAGTGCTTCTCACCTCCTGGTAGACGGGGTGGCCTGCAGGAAAGTGCCCTCACTTCCCAGATGGTGGGTGGCCGGGCAGAGGGCCTCCCCACTTTCCAGAGCATGGGTGGTCGGGCAGAGGCGCTCCTCACTTCCCAGACTGGGCGGCCGGCAGTTTCCCCACCTCCCAGACGCAGGTTGCCGGGCGAGGCGCCTCCTCACATCCCAGACCCATGGGTGGCGGGCAGAGTCAAGCCCTCACCTCCCAGACTGGTGGGTGGCTTGCAGAGGCGCTCCTCACTTTTTCCCGGACGGGGCGCCGGGCACAGGCGCCTCACTTCTTCTCCCGACGGACGCCAAGACAGGTCGCCTTCACATTTCTCCTTTCCTGATCGGGTGCCTGGCAGATGAGCTCTCACTTCTGCGTAGACGGGTGGTTGGCAGAGGTACCTCACTTCTCCCAGACTGGTGGCCGGGCAGAGGCGCCCAAATTCTCCTGACGGGTGGTTGAAGAGGCACACCCTCACCCCGCAGACAGGCTGGGTGCCCGGCAGGGCGCCCCACCTCCCAGACAGGATGGTCGGGCAGAGTCGTTTCCTCAATTCCCAGACGAAGGGTGGCCGGGCAGAGCGCCTCACTTCCCAGATGAGTGGGCCAGGCAGAGGCGCCTCCACTCCCAGGCTGACAGGTCGGGAGAGGCGGCCTCATTTCCCAGACGACAGGGAGCCGGGCAGAGGCGCCCCTCATTTCAGACGACAGGGCTGGGCAGAGTTCTTTCTTGCAGGCATGCCGGCAGAGGCCTCACCTCCCCTCGGGAGGGTGGGCGTCGGGCAGAGGCGCTTCCTCACTTCCCAGATCGGGCAGTCGGCAGAGGTGCTCCTCACCCAGATGATTGGTGGTCACATAGCCCTCCTCACCTCCCTGATGATGCGCGTGCCGGGCAGAGGCTCTCCACTTCCCAGAAAGTGGGTGTCAAGAGGTGCTCCCTCACTTCCCAGATGGTGGGTGGCTGGCAGAGGCTCTCTTCACTTCCAGGACGGGCTTCCGGGCAGAGGGGTTCCTAACTCTTCCCAGCAGAGGCCTGGCCTATGCCTCCTCACTCCCCGCAACCAAGGCCGGGCAGAGGCCATCCTCACATTTTCCCAGGCTGGGTGGCTTGGCAGAGTCTCCTCACTTCCCCTCCAGACGGTGCCCAGAAGGGCTCACCTCCTCCCTCCCCCCCTGCTGGACGGGTGGCTCGGCAGAGCGCCTCACCTCCCACAATGAAGGGCGCGGGATCTGGCAGAAGTTTATCCTGACTCTCCAATGATGGAAAATGTCCAGGCAGAGGCTCTCCCCACTTCCAGGACAGTGGTGGTCAGGGCAGAGGTGCTCCTCCTCACTTCCCAGACGGTGGTGGTCGGCAGAGGCGCCTCCCTCACTCCCAGGCGGTGGGTGGTCGGGCAGAGGCGCTTCCACCTGCACTGGGGCCGGGTCGGCAGAGGGGTTCCCACTTCTCCCAGACAGGCGCCTGGTCGAAGCCCCTCCTCACTTCATCCCAACCGGGCGGGCAGAGGTCCTCCTCCCTTCATCCCAGACGGTGTGCCCGGGCAGAGCTCCCCTCACCTCCTCCCCTGAAAGGGGTCAGCCGGCAGAGGCGCCCCTCACTGGCCCACACACCCATGTAAGGGTCATTGGGGCTCACTCTCCTCACCTCCCAGATGATGGGTTGCCTGGCAGAGGCTCTCATTTCCCAGACGATGTGGGTGGCCGGGCAGAGGTGCTCCTCTTCAACACCTATGGCTGCAGAGGCGCCCTCATTTTCCAGATGATGGGTGATCAGGGGCAGAGGCGCCTCCCTCCTTCCAAACGGGCTGCCCAGCAGAGGCGCTCTCACCTCCCAGAGGTTGGATTGCCGGTAGAGGCGCCTTTCTCACTTCCAGGGACGGGCGGATGGGCAGTGGCGCCCCTCATCTCCCCAGAGGTGAGGTGGCCGGGCAGGGCACTCCTCACCCCCAGACTATCGGTGGAAGGGCAGAGGCTCACCTCCCAGGGTGGACGGGCAGAGCCCCCATCCCAGACGGCTGCCCGGGTAGAGGTGCTCCTCACCTCCCAGCGAGAGAGCGCGAGAGTTTTCCTCCCAGACGGGCGCCGCAGAGTCGCCAATCAGACGGACGGGTCGGCAGCATGCCCTTCCAGACGGATGCATGGTTGAAGCAGGAAGCCCCTCACCCCAGAAGATGGTGTGGCTGGGCTGAGTAAGCGCCCTCACCTCCCAGACGATGGGAGGGCCGGTGGAGGCGCTCCTCACTCCAGAGAGGATGGCGGTGGTTCTCTATTGGTGAGGCGGTGCCCCTTCACCACCCAGAGGATGGCGGCCGGGCAGGCGCTCCCTCACCTCCCAGACGATGGGTGGCCGGGCAGAGGCCTCCACTTCCCAAACGGTGGTGTCGGGCAGAGTGCTCCCTAATTCCACTGGACAAGGGAAGAGGCGCCCACAATTCCTCTGTGACTGGGCGGACGGGTAGAGGCGCTTACTCACTTCAGATGGGTATCCGGCAGAGGCGCCTCCCTCCCAGATGATGGTGGCCGGGCAGCCCCTCACCCCCCAAGCGCATGGGTGGCCGGGCAGAGGCTCCCTCAGCCCGACGCTAAGTGGCTGGCAGAGGCGCTCCTCACCCCAGACGACAGGCGGGCGGGTGAGGCGCTCCTCACCTCCCCAGGGGACGATGGGGTGGTCTGCAGAGGCTCATACCTCCCACCAGAGCAAGCACTGGGCTCGAGGCACTCTTCATTTCTTCCCGGACGGGGCACCTGGGCAGAGGCCGTACTCACTTATATACGGATGGGGCGGCCGGGCAGAGCAGCCCTCTTCCCAGATAATGCCTGGCAGGCGCCTCACTCTTCCAGACGGGTGGCCGGGCAGAGGTCTCCTCCTCACTTCCTCTCCCAGACGTAAGTTCGGGCAGGGCAAGGCTCACTTCCTCCTGACTGGCGCAATGGGCAGAGGCTTCCTCACCTCCCACACATGATGGGTGTGGCTGGCTAGCCCCTCCTCACCTCCCAGACTACGTGCTGTCGGGCAGAGGCACCGCATTTCCTAGACTCCATGGGTGGGGCTAGGCAGAAGCACTCCTCACACTGACGCTATGGTCGGGCAGAGGCGCCTCACCTTCCAGGACGCAAGCAGACGGCAGAGGCGCTTCCTCATCCCAAAAGACGTGGACGGGAGGGCTTCCTCTCACCTCCCAGACGCATCGGGTGTCGCAGAGGCGCCACTCACCTACCAAAATGGTGGTTGAAAAGCAGAGGCGCCCCTCACATCCCAGACGGGAGGCCTGCAGAGGGGTGTTCTCACTTACAAGCCGGATGGTCGGAGAGAAGCGGCCCCTCACTTCCTGACGGGCGGTCGGCAAGATTTGTTTTTTCTAATTTCGACGGTTAGTCGGGCATAGACCAACCCCATGCGATATGGCTGGAAGTAGAGGCGTTACCCTCCCCAGACAATGGGTGGCTGGTGGAGGCCTCACCCATCGAGTAGCAGCTCTTCCATCTCACCACCTCCAATAAGAGGATTAAAACGGCAGAGTGTTTCACCAACCAAACAATAGGTGGCAGGGCAGAGGTGCTTCTCACCTCCCAGTCGGGGCTGCCAGGCAGAGGTGCTCCTCACTTGCCAGATGGAGGGTTGCCGGGCAGAGGGCCTCCTCACTTCCCAGAGGATGGGTGGCCAGGCAGAATGCTCCCTCGGGTCACCCAGACGGCTGCCAGGTGAGCCACCTCTACTTCCCAGACCATGGGTGGCCGGGGTCAGAGTGAGCCCTCACCTCCTGGGCAAGGCCGGGCAGAGGTGCCTCACTCCCCCAGACGATGGGTGGCTGGGCAGAGGCTCCCTCACCCCAGACCATGGCTGCCATGAGCCACCTTATTTCCAGACCCATGGGCAATGACAGAGTGAGCCCCTCACTGCAGAAATCAAAGGCCGGGCAGAGGTGCCCCTCAATTCCCAGACCATGGGTGGGTCGGCAGAGGCTCCCTCCTCACCTCCCAACGTGGTTGGTGGCCTGCAGCCCACGCCTGGGCCACGGGGTGGGTGGTCAGCAGAGGCGCTCCTCACCCAGACTGGGTGGACGGCAGAGGCACCACTACTCCTCCCCACACTGCTGCCACCCAGGAGCGCACCACCTCCTCCAGACGGGGACTGGCAGCAGCCTCCTCACCTCCCAGATGGGATGCAGGTGGCTGGGCAGAAAGTGCCTCACTCACCCAGAGGAGGGAGCCGGGGTGAGGGGGTGCCTCACCTGGGATATGTGGGTGGCCGGGCAGAGGGCTTCCTCTCATTTCCCTCCCAGGATGGGGCGCCCGGCAGTGGCGCCTCACCCCAGACGCATGGGTGGCTGCCAAGCAGAGTGCTTTTCCTTCCAGCCCCAGATGATGGGTGGTCGGGTAGAGGCGCTCCTCACCTCCCAGCCGAAGGTGGGTGTCCAGACAGAGGCGTGCTCATAACCCCTCCCAGATGATGGGTGGGCGAGCAAAGGCGCCTCCCTCAATTCCCTCAGGCTGATGGGTGGCTGGGCAGAGGTCTCACCTTGCATAATGATCGGGCTACCGGGTAGGCACTCCTCACTTTCCAGGACGGGTGGTCGGCATAGGCGCCTCATACCTCTTCCCAGAAGGGGTGGCCGGGCAGGCCCTCCTCACTTCCCTCTCTCTCCCAGACGGGTGCCCGGGCAGAGGGCTCCTCACTCCCTCCCTGACGGCCGGGCAGAGACTTCCCTCACTTCCCACACACGAAACGACAAGAAGCCAGCCTCCCTCACCTCCCAGACTCCATGGGTTGCCGGGCAGAGGCGCCCTGATCGCCCAGAGACGATGGTACACGCAGAAAGCTCCACTCCACTGACCATGGGCCGGGCAGAGGCGCCTCCCTTACTCTAGATGATGGGTGGCTGGGAGGCGCCTCCTCATTTCCCCAAATGTGGGGTGTCAGCAGAGACACTCCTCACCTCCCAGCAGGTTGACTGTCGGGCAGAGTGCTCCTCACTTCCAGAACTGGGCTGACGGGCAGACGCCCTCACCTCCCAGACGGTGGCCGGGCAGGCGCCTCACCTCCCAGACGACTGCGGTCGGGCAGAGGCGGCCTCACTCTACCAGAAATGGGTGCGGCCGGGCAGAAGCGCCCCAGACGGGCGGGCCGGCAGGGTGCTCACTTCTTCCCGCCGGGATGGCTGCAGAGGGCTCCCCTCCCTTCCAGATGGGGCCAGAGTCGCTTACCTCCCAGACGGTCGGCCGGGCAGAGCTCCTCACCTCCGACGAGATAAGTGGCTGGCAGAGGTGGTCCTTCCCAGGACGATGGGTGGCTGGGCGGAGGGCGCCCCTCACATTCCAGAGGATGGTGGTCTGCAGTGGCGCCTTCACCCACCCAAACGATGTTGCTGTAAGGAGGTTTTCACCCTCTCAATGGGCTGTCACTGTGTAGAGGCGCCCTCACTTCACAGATGGTGGGTTGCTGGGCAGAGGGGCCTCCCTCACTTCCCAGCAGAGGATGGGTGGTCGGGCAGGCACTCCCCAATGTCCCAGACGACAGTGGGCCAGGTAGAGCCGTTCCCTCTTTCCCAGATTCCATGGGTGGCTCTGGACAGAGGAACTCCTCAGTTCTCAAACGGGGCGGCCCGGCAGAGAAGGGCCTCACTTCTCCCAGAAGATGTGTGGGTCAAGCAGGCTGTCCTCACCCCACGTAGGGTGGCCGGGCAGAGGCACTAATCACTTCTCCCCACTGCAGCTGAGGCGCTACTCACCTCTCCCCCACACCGGGCGCAAGGCCGCTAATCACTCTTCTACCTTCAGATCTGGGGTATCCGGCAGAGGCTCTCGCCACCTCCCAGACGATGGTGGCCGGGTGAAGCTGCCTCCTCAACGCACCAAACGACGGTGGTCGGGCAGAGGTGTCTCACATCCCAGACAATGGGTGGCTAGGCAGAGGTGTTCTCACTCTCCCAGACGTTAGCTGCTAAGAATAGGTCCCTCATTTCTTCCCCCGGACGGGCTGCACTGGCCGCTCTTTCACTTCTTCCTTCCCGGAGGCGCCCGGGCAGAGGCCCTCCTCAAATATACGAAAGGGGCGGCTGGGCAGAGGTTCTCACTTCCTGAACACAAGCTACCAGGCAGCCTTCTTCCCAAGTGTGACTGGGTGACCGGGCAGAGGCCTCCCTCACTTCCTCCCAGACTGATGCCCTGCAGATGGACTCTACCTCCTCCCTTGATGGGCTGCCGTGGCAGAGGCTCTCACTTCAAACACGAAGGTGGCCAGGCTAGCTTGGCTCCCTCACTTCCCAGACCCATGGGTGGCCGGGCAGAGTAAGCGCTTCCCCATTTTCCCTCCACTGACGATGTGTGTCGGGCAGAGTGCTCCTCACATCCCAGACGGGCTACCGGGTGAGGTAAGCCTCCCTGCCTCCCGGGCTACGGCCTGGAGACAAAGTGCACCAGCCCCAGATGGGGCGCCGGGTAGAGTCGCCTCCCCAGACGGGTCGCCTGGTAGAGGGCGCCCCTTCCCCCAGACCACATGCGCGGGCTGGGCAGGAGGCCAGCCACCTCCCAGACGATGGGTGGCTGGACGAGGGCGCCTTCACCACCCAGACGAGTGGCGGCCGCTCGAGTCTCCCTCCTCCTCCTCCCTCCCAGAGGGATGGGTGGTGGCCACCTGCAGAGGCGCTCCTCACCTCCCAGAGGTTGGATTGCCTGGCAGAGGTGCTCCACACTTCCAGGACGGGGTGGAGGGATAGAGGCGCTCCTCACTCTCCCTCCCAGATGGTGCCAGTGGCTGGGCAGAGGCGCTCCTCACCCCAGACCATCGGGTTGTTGGGTGGAGGCGGCCTCACCCCACCCAGACCCATGGGTGGGTCAAGAGGATCTCCTCACCTCCCAGATCCATGTAAGTGGCCGGGCAGAGGTGCTTCACCTCACAGACGGGCTGCCTGGCAGAGGCGCCTCTCTCCCTACCTCCCAGATGGTGGGTGTGGCTGGGCAGATGGCCTCCCCACCTCCCAGAGGATGGTGGGACCCGGCAGAGGCGACTCACCTCCCAGACTGGGCGGTTCTGTAGCTCTCCTCTTCCTCTTCCTGACGGTTGTCTCGGCAGAGGCGCCCTCACTTCCCCAGAAGATGTGTGGCCTGGCAGAGGCTAGTCCTCACCCCACACGGTAGGAGGCCGGGCAGAGGCTTCCCTCAATTCCCAGACCATGGACGGGCAGAGGTGACATTAATCACTCTCCCACACTGGGCGGCTGAGGAGCTCCACTTCTCCCCACACAGGCAGTCACAAAGAGAGCTGCTAATCACTTCCTCCAGATGGGGCATCCGGCAGAGTGGCTCTCACCCTCCCATGGAGTAATGGCAGTGGCCGTGTGGGTGGAGGCGCCTCACCACCACAAGGATGGTGGCTCCCAGATGCTTCTCACCAACCAAACGATGGGTGGCCAGGCAAAGGTGCTTCTCACCTCCCAGTCGGGGCTGCCAGGCAGAGGCGCTCCTCACTTGCCAGATGGAGGGTTGCCGGGCTGAGGGCCTCCTCACTTCCCAGAGGATGGGTGGCCGGGCAGAGGCGCTCCTCACCTCCGACAGGATGGTTGTCCAGACAGAGGTGCTCCTCACCTCCCAGAAGATGGCACAGCAGAGGCTCTCCCACCTCCCAGACGCATGGTGGCTGGGCAGAGGTTTTCTCCTCACTTCTGTCTGATGGGGTGATCGGGCTGAGGCACTCTTCACCCTTCCGACGGGCGCCTCGGCAGAGGCCCCACCACTATACAGACGAGGCAAAGCGGGCAGAGGCGCCTCCCTCACTTCCCAGAGATGGGGTGGCCAGCAGCAAGCGCCTCCTCACCTCTTCCCAGACGGGTGGCCGGGGCACAGGCTCCCTCCCTCACTTCCTCCCAGGGTGTCTCCTGAGGGGCTCCCTCACCTCCCTCCCCTGACGCATGGTCGGGCAGAGGTGCTCCCCTGTACCACACAATGGATGGCCAGCTAGCTTTTAAGTATCACACTTCCCACCATGTGGGTTGTTGGGCAGAGTCTCTCCTCACTTCCCAGATCTATAGTGGTCATGGAGAAGCCATCTCATTACACTGATGATGGGTGGCCGGGCAGGCGCGCTCCTCATTTAGGATGGTGGCCGGGCAGAGGCACTCCCTGCCTCCCAAATCGGATGGTCGGTGCAGAAGGCCCTCATTTCCCAGAGGTTGGATTGCCGGGCAGCGGCGCTCCTCATTTCCAGGACTGGGCCGACGGGCAGAGGCGCTCCTCACTTCCCAGACGGGGCGGCCGGGCACAGTCGCTTTTCACATCCCAGACTGGTCGGGCCGGCAGAGGCGCCTCCCTCACCCTCACAGATGATGGGGTGATTAGCAGAGCGCCCCGCCTCCCAGAAGATGTGGTGGCTGGGCGCAATGCTCCTCACCTCCCAGACGACAGGTGGCCGGTGGAGGTATGCCTCCTCACTGCAGAGGATGGGTGGCCCTCCAGAGGCACCCTTCACCACCCAGATGATGGGTGGCCGGGCAGAGGTGCTTCTCACCTCCCAGTAGGGGCTGCCGGGCAGGCGCTCCTCACTACCCAGATGGTGTGTTGCCGGGCAGAGGGCCTCCTCACTTCCCAGAGGACAGCTGGGTCGCCAGCAGGGGCCTTCCCTAACCTCCCAGACTGGGCGTCAAGTGCAGCCTCCTCACTTCCCAGATCGGCTGTCGGGCAGAGGCTCACTTCCCAGACGAGGGTGGCCAGGGCAGAGTCAGCCTCCTCATTTCCCAGACGAAGGGTGTCGGAGAGAGGAGAGCTCCTCACTTCCTCTAAATAAGGCCAAAGTAGAGGCGCCTCCCTACCCCAGACGAAGGGTGGCCGGGCCGAGACTCTCCTCACCTCCCAGATGGTAAGTGGTCGGGCAGAGGGCGCCCCAAATTCCCCACACGGGTAGGGTGGTCACATGCCCCTCATCTCAAGTGAGAGACGGGGTGGCCTCGGCAGAGGCACTCCCCACCTCCTCCCCAGGATCTGGGGTGTGGCCGGGCAGAGGGTGGCGCCTCCTCACTCCTCCCCTGACCGCAAGGCCCAGGCAGGCAGAGGCACACCCTCACCCTCAGGAAGAGGGTGCCCGGCAGAGTCGCCTCCCTCATTTCCCTGACAGGATGGCCGGGCAGAGTCGTTACTCACTTTCCAGACGAAGGGTGGCAGGGTAGACAAGCTCCTCACTTCCCAGACGAGGCGGCCGGGCAGAGGCGCTCTACACTTCCCAGGTGAATGGTGGCCGGGCAGAGGCGCTCCCTACTTCCCCAGATTGAGGGTCGGGCAGAGGCGCCTCCTCTTTCCCAAAAAAAGGCGGGCCGGAGGCTCCTCAATTTCTGAGGGTGGGCTGTCAGCAGAGGCGCCTCACAGACGGGGCGTCGGGCAGAGGCGCCCTCACCTCCCAGATTATGGGTGGTCAAGTACGCCTCCCCACCTCACAGATCACATGTAATATGGACGGGCAGAAGGCCCCTACTCCCAGATGATGCGGCCAGGCAAAGGCTCTTGTCACCTCCTGAGGGTGGTCGGGCAGAGGTGCCCTCCCTTCCCAGACTGTGGGTGGTGGGGCAGAGGAGCTCTCTGCCTCCCAGACGGGGCGTCGGGCAGGGCAGGGTTCCTAAGCCCCAGACACGGCCGAGGTCACTTCCTCCCAAACTGGGCTGCCGCAGAGGCCTCCTCACCCTTCCCAGAAGGGGTGGCCGGGCAGAGCCTCCTGCCTCCCAGACTGGGTGCCCGTGGACAGAGGGGGTTTCTCACTTCCTCCCTCGACGGAGCCGGGCCGGGCAGAGGCGCCCTCACTTCCCACACGAAGGGTGGCTGGTAAGCCACTCTTACTTCCTGCAGACTAAGGTTGCCGGCAGAGGCGCTCCTCATTTCCCAGACTCCATGGGTGGCTGCAGAGGCGGTCCTCATTTCACTCACGATGGGTGGCCAGGCAGGCGCCCTCCCATTTCCCCAGATGATGGTGGCCGGGCAGAGGCACCTCAGCCTCCCAACGGCTGCCTATAGAGGCCTCACCTCCAAGTAGAGGCGCCTCCTCACCTCCCAGGATGGCCTGGACGGGCAGAGGTGCTCCTCACCTCCCAGACAGGGTGCTCTGCAGAAAAGTGCCCCAACCTCCCAGACCTCATCTGTGGCAGTGGCAGAGGCTTCCTCACCTCCCAGAAAATGGGTGGCATGGGCAGAGGCGCCCTCAAAGGCCAAGACAGGGCATGGCATGCTGTTTTCACTTCCCAGATCGGGTCGGCCTGCAGGCGCCTCACCCTCCCCCCCCAGATCTTATGGCTGGCAGAGGCTCTCCTCATCTCCCAGACGATGGTGGTTGGGCGGAGGGTGTCTCCTCACCCCCCAGACGATGGGTGGCTGGTACACCACACCTCCCAGAGGGATGGTGGCCCTTGCAGAGGTTTCCTTCAAAATCTAGAGATGGGTGGTTTCAGCAGAGGTGTTTGACCTCAAAGTCGTGGGTTGGCTGCCAGGTAGAGGCTGACCTCACTTCCCAAGTGACAGGGGTTGCCGGGTAGAGGGCCTCCCTCACTCCCAGAAGATGGGGTGGCCGGGCAGAAAGGCCCCACGCCACCCAGACTGGGCTGCCCAGGCAGCTCTCCTCACTTCCCAGACGAGGTGGCCAGGCAGAGCCGCTCCTCATTTCCCAGACGATGGCTGGCTGGACATAGGAGCTGCTCACTTCAAAACGGGTGGCCGGGCAGAGGCGCTCCTCACTTCCCAGACTATGGATGGGAGGGCAGAGGCTCTCCTCACTTCCAAAACGGTGGGTGGTCAGGCAGAGGCGCTCCACAATTCCCACATGGTACGTGGCCGGGCAGGCGCTCCTGACTTCCCAGACTGGGCGGACGGCAGAGAAGGCACTGGCTCCTGCCCACACGGGCGCCGGGCAGAGCCGCTTACCTGGCCCTCCTAGATGCATCCTGGCAGAGTCGCCTCCTCCCTCCCAGATGATGGCAGGCCGCAAGCCATCACTCCCAAACGATGTGGGTGGTCGTGGGCAGAGTGAGCCCTCACCTCCCCAGAAGATAGGTGGCACATGCTCTACTCAGCTCCCAGACAGTGGGAGGTCGGGCAGAGGCGCTCTCACCTCGCAGACGGTGTGTAGCCAGGCTGAGGCCCTCCTCACTTCCCACACGATGGGAGGTCCGGCAGCGGCTCTCCTACCTCCGGATGATGGGTGGCCAGGCAGAGGCGCCCTCACCTCCCCGACGAAGCAGTGGGCGGGCAGCGGAACCCCTCACTTCCCAGAGATGAGGAAGTGGCGGGCAGGAAGCGCTTCCTTTACCTCCCAGGACGTATGCAGGGCAGAGGCGCCCTCACTTCCCAGATACAGGCCCGCAGAGGTCAGCTCACCCCATATAGTGGCTGGGCAGAGGCGCTCCTCACTTCCCAGATGGGTCGGCTGGGCAAGGCACTCAGCCCCAGAGATGGGGTGCTGCAAAATAGGCGCCCTCACTTCCCAGATGATGGGTGGTCAAGCAGAGGCACTCCTCACTTCCCAGACGGTGGGTGGCCTGGCAGAGGCCCCTCCTAATTTCAAAGATGGGGTGGCCTTGGAGAGACGCTCCTCACTTCCCAGACGGATTGGCCAGGTAGAGGAACTCCCTCACTTCCTGTGATTCCAGGGCGGGTCGGGAAGAGACGCCACTCAGCCTCCCAGATGGGGTGGCCGGGCAGAGGCTTTCCTCACTTCCCAGATGTTGGGTGGACCTGGGCAGAGGCCCTCCTCACTTCCCAGCACATGTTGGTGAACATGGGCCCTCCTCACTTCCCAGAGTTTGTGTGGCCGGGCAGAATGGCTCCTCACCTCCCGGACGATGGGTGGACAGGAAGAGTGCTCTCCCTCACCTCCCCAGAAGATGGTGTCCCGGCAGAGGCGATCCTCACTTCCCAGACAGTGGGTGGCCCAGCCGAGGGGCCATCACCCTCCCAGACGTGGGGTGGCCGGGCAGAAGCTGTCCTCACTTCCCAGAAGGTGGCCGGCAGAGGCCTCCCCACCTCCCGGATCTACGTGTGACAAGCAGAGCCATCCTCACTCCCCAGACCGTGGGGTGGCCTGCAGAGGGGCCCTACTTCCCTCTGTGAAGGAGCGGTGTAATGGACAGGAGGTTCTCTCACATGCCAGAAGGGGCGGTCCGGCAGAGGCGCTCCTCCCTTCCCAGATGTGGCTGCCGAGCAGAGGCGCTCCTCACTTCCCAGATGGGGTGGCCGGGCAGAGGCGCTCCTCACTTCCCAGATGGATTTGCCGGGCACAGACGCTCCTCACTTCCCAGATGATGGGTCGCCAGGGCAGAGGCCATCCCTCACCTCCCCGACATGGGTGGTCGGGCAGACGCCTCACCTCCCGGATGATGGGTGGCTGGGCAGAAGCTCTCCTCACCTCCCGGACAATGGGAGGCCGCAGAGTGCCCTCCCTCACTTCCCAGACAATGGGTGGCCGGGCCGAGGCGCTCCTCACCTCCCAGACGGTGTGTGGTCGGGCAGAGGAGCTCCTCACCTCCCAGAGCTGCAGGCTGCAGAGGGCGCCTCACTTCTGGTGACCATGGGGAGGGCAGAGGCTCCTCTCACCTCCTGATGATGTGGGTGGCCGGGCAGAGGCGCACTCACCTCCCGGACAATGGGTGGCCGGGCAGAGATCTCCTCACCTCCTGACGCATGGCTGGACGGGCAGAGGCGCTCCTCACTTCCCAGACAGGGCGGCCGGGCAGAGGCGCTAGTCAGTTCCCAGTTGGGGTGGCCGGGCAGAAGCCCTTCGCCCCTTCCCAGATGTTGGATGGCCGGGCAGAGGCCATCTTCACTCCCATATATAGGGTGGCCTACAGTGGCACCTCACATCCAGATAGTGCGGCTGGGCAGAGGCGCCCAATTCCTCTTCTTGTGATGGAGTGGCCGGGCAGAGTCGCACTTCACTCCCAGGTGATGGGTGAGCCAGGCAGTGGCGCCTCCTCGATTCCCAGACGCTAAGTGGCCAGGCAGAGAGCCTCTTCAGGACTATGCCGGGACGCCAGGCAGAGGCTCTCCCAACCGGACGATGGGTGGCAGGGCAGATGGGCTCCTCACCTCCCCGATGATGCGGGTCACAGAGACTTCACCTCCCCGTGGACCATGTGGGTGGCGGTGCAGAGGCCGGCCCTCACTTCCCAGCCCAAGGGTGCACGGGCAGAGGCGCCTCCAACCTCCCGGATGATGGGTGGCCAGGCAGAGGCTCCTCACTTCCCAGACCCAGGGAGGTCGGGCAG
>JAKGGE010000435.1:0-61461 GCA_023748175.1 Hoolock leuconedys | reverse complement strand
CTCACCTCCCAGACGATGGGTGGTCGGGCAGAGGCGCCTCCTCACCTCCCAGAGCTGCAGGCTGCAGAGGGCGCCTCACTTCTGGTGACCATGGGGAGGGCAGAGGCTCCTCTCACCTCCTGATGATGTGGGTGGCCGGGCAGAGGCGCACTCACCTCCCCGGACAATGGGTGGCCGGGCAGAGATCTCCTCACCTCCTGACGCATGGCTGGACGGGCAGAGTGACTCCTCACTTCCCAGACAGGCGGCCGGGCAGGCGCCAGTCAGTTCCTGTTGGGGTGGCCGGCAGAAGCTCCTCGCCCCTTCCCAGATGTTGGATGGCCGGGCAGAGGCCTCACTCCCATATATAGGGTGGCCTACAGTGGCACCTCACATCCAGATAGTGCGGCTGGGCAGAGGCGCCCAATTCCTCTTCTTGTGATGGAGTGGCCGGGCAGAGTCGCACTTCACATCCCAGGTGATGGGTGAGTCAGGCAGTTGCGCCTCCTCGATTCCCAGACGTTAGGTGGCCAGGCAGAGAGCCTCTTCAGGACTATGCCGGGACGCCAGGCAGAGGCTCTCCCAACCGGACGATGGGTGGCAGGGCAGATGGGCTCCTCACCTCCCCGATGATGCGGGTCACAGAGACTTCACCTCCCCGTGGACCATGTGGGTGGCGGTGCAGAGGCCGGCCCTCACTTCCCAGCCCAAGGGTGCACGGGCAGAGGCGCCTCCAACCTCCCGGATGATGGGTGGCCAGGCAGAGCCGCTCCTCACTTCCCAGACCCAGGGAGGTCGGGCAGAGGCCTTACCTGGGCCCCTCCCTCACCTCCCAGACGATGGGTGGTCGGGCAGAGGTGCTCCTCACTTCCCAGACGGGCGGCCGGGCAGAGGCCCCTCCACACTTCCCAATGCTGGGTGGCCTGGCAGAGGCCTCCTCACCTTCCAGAAGTGGCCGGGCAGAGTCTCATCACTTCCCAGATAGTTGGTGGTCAGCCGAGGCCCTCCTCACCTCCCAGTCTTGGGTGGCCGGGCAGAGCTCCCTCCTCACCCCCAGACGCATGGGTGATCGCAGAAAGGTTCTTTCACTTCCCAGACGGGCTGCCGGGCAGGAAGGCCCTCACTTCCCAGACGATGGCTGGTGGGCAGAGCCTCACTTCCCAGACGTAGGGTGGCTGGGCAGTGGCACTCCTCACGTCCCAGAAGATGGGTGGCTAGAGGCACAGGCCACCAGACGGGCGTGGCCGGGCAGAGGGAGCCCTCAGATCCCAGACAGATGGGCCTTGGCAGAGGCGCTCCTCACCTCCCTAGATTTTGGGTGGCCAGACAGAGGCTCTCACCTCCCAGACGAGTGGGTGTCGCCCAGAAGGGCTCTTCATTTCCCAGTCGGGGCGGCCGGGCAGAGGCGCTCCTCACTTCCAGGAGGCTGGGTGGCCGGGCAGAGGCGCTCCTCACGTCCCAGACCATGGTTGGCCAGGTAGATGTGCTCCTCAGATCCCACATGGTCATGGGCCTGCCAGAGGCGCTCCTCACCTCCCAGAAAATGGGTGGCCGGGCAGAGGCTCCCCTCACATCCCAGACGATGGGTGGCCGGGCAGAGGCTCCCCTCACCTCCCAGACGATGGGTAGTCATGGGCGAAGCGGCTCCCTCACTTCCCAGACGGGCGTCGGGAAGAGGCACTCCCACCTCCAGGACGCTTGCGGCCGGGTAGTGGCCTCCCAACCTGTTGGGCAGGCTGGCCGGGCAGAGGCACCTCACCTCCCAGACGATGGGTGGTCGGGCAGAGGACTCTTCTCACCTCCCAGAAAATGTGTGGCTGGGCAGAGGCTGTACTCAACATCCCAGACGATGGGTGACCGGACTGGGAGGCTCCCTCCTCACCTTCCAGACAAGCTTGTGGCCGGGCAGCCTCACGTCCCAGATAGTGGGTGGCTGGGCTGAGGCACCTCACCTCCCAGACGTTGGGTGGCCGGGCAGAGGCGCTCCTTCACTTCCCAGACGCATGGGGTGGCCGGGCAGAAGCTCTTACCACCCTCCCCAGAAGGGGCTGGGCCGGGTGAGGCGCCCCCTCACTTCCCAGGACGGGTGGCCGGGTCAGAGGCCTCCTCACTTCAAAGAAGGCTGGACGGGTAGAGGCCTCTCCTCTCTTTCAAGACAATGGGTGGCCAGGCAGAGGCCTCCTCACTTCCCTGACACAATGGGTCGCCGGGCAGGCGCCCTCACTCTACCTCTCTCTCACAGACGATGGGTGGTCGGGCAGAGACTCTTCTACCTCCCAGACGATGTGGGAGGTCAGCAGAGGCTCTCCCTCCTCCAGGTCGATGTGTGTGGTCGGGTGACAAGTGCTCCACCCTTCACAGATGGGTGGTCGGCAGAGGTGCTCCTACCTTCCAGATGATGGGTCGTAAGGGGTCGGTGGCCTCACCTCCCCGACGATGGCTGGCCTGCGAGGCCCCTCCTCACCGAGACGGGCCGTCGGGCAGAGGCCCCTCCCTCACTTCCCAGAAGCTGGGTGGTCGGGCAGAGGCCCCTCACCCCCATATATAGGGGTGGCCGGGCAGGGCAATTTCACCTCTAGACGGGCGGGGTTGGGCAGAGGCTGCAGCCTCAAATGCCAAATGGTGTGGTCGTGCAGAGGCGCTCCCTCACTTCCAGGTGATGGGTGTCCGGGCAGAAGCCTCACCTCCTTCCGGATGATAGGTGGCTCGGCAGAGGCTCTCCCCCACCTCCGGAAGTTGGGCCGGGCAAGGCACCTCACCTCAGGAGGATGAGGGGCCGCCCAGAGGCGCCTCACTTCCCAGACAAGGCTGCCGGGCAGAGACCTCCCTCCTCCCAGAGATGTTGTGAAGCAGTGCAGAGGCCTCCCACCTCCCCCAGATGGTGGGTGACGCCCGGCGGGACTCCTCACCTCCCAGACGCTGGGTGGTCGGTGGGCAGAGGCGCTCCTCACTTCCCAGACCGTAAGTGGCCAGGCAGACGCTGCTCTCAATTTCCCCAGACATGGGAGGTCGGTCAGAGGCTCTCTCTCTCCTCCATGCTTCATTCGCGGGCCGGGCAGAGGCGCCCACACCTCACAGATGGGGTGGCTGGGCAGAGGTGCTCCTCACTTTCCAGATGATGGGCTCTGCCCAGGCTTGCCCCACCTCCCGGATGATGGCTGGCCGGGCAGAGGCCCCTCCTCACCCCAGATGATGTGGGTGGTCAGCTGAAGCGCCTCCTGCACGCTAAGTGGCCGGGAAGAGGCCCTCTTCACTCCCATATATAGTGACCTGCCAAGAGAGGCACTCCTCACTCCAGACTGTTGGCCGGGCCTAGGCCCTCCTCACCCCCCCCAGAAAGTGGGTGGTCTGGCAGAGGCGCCTCCCTCCCCAGATGTTTTCAAGTACGCGCAGAGGCCCTCCTCACCTCCCAGATGGTGGGGGGGAGGTCTGAGGGGCTCACTTCCCAGACGGTGGGTGGCCAGGCAGACGCCAAGCTTCACCTCCCAGACGATGGGACGCGGGGCAGAGGCCTCCCACCCGCCGATGAGTGAGCCTGGCAGGCGCCCACACTCAGAGATGGGTGGCCGCAGAGGTGCCCTCACCTCAGATGAGGGTCGTAAGGCCGAGGCGCCTCCTCACCTCCTGACCCATGGCTGGTCAAGAAGAGGCCCCTCTCACCTAGCAGATGTTGGTGTCTGCGCTGAAGTGCTGCTACTCACACTTCCCAGACGGGGCGTGTCAGCCCTCCTCACCTCCAGACGTTGGGTGGCCGGGCAGAGTCTTCACTCCCATATATAGGGGTGGCAGGGCAGAGGCACTCCACACCTCCCAGACGGGGCGGGGCAGAGGCGCCTCCTCAAATCCCAGATGGTTTGGCCGTGTAGAGGCGCCTCCCTCACTTACTGTAGACCATGGGTGCCTGGCAGAAGGCCTCACCTCCGGACGATGGGTGGTCAAGTGAGGCTCTCCCACCTCCCCCGGAAGTTGGGTGGTCGCGAGGCACCTCAACTCCCAGATGATGTGTGGGTTGCAGAGGCGCCCTCACCTCCCAGATGGGCGGCCGTGGGTGAGACGCTCCTCACTTCCCAGAAGTTGTGTGGCCGGGCAGAGGCCCTCCTCACCTCCCAGAGATTGGGTGGCCGGGCAGAGGCGCCTCACTTCCAGTCACGGGCGGCCTGGCAGAGGCCTACCTCACATCCCAGAGCGATGGGTGGACAGGTAGAGGCAGCAACTCACTTCCTGTGGCTGGGTGTCCGGCAGAGGATTTCAACCTGTACACTGGTAGTCAGGCAGAGGCCCTCCTACCCCGGATTTTGGGTGGCTGGGCAGAGGCTCTCCTCACTTTACACAGACACTGGGTGGCCGGGCAGAGCTCCTACTGCAGACGATGGGTGGTCGGGTGAGGACCCCTTCACCCAGAGAATGGTTGGTCAACAGGCCCTCACCTCCCAGAAGGCGTGTGGTCTGGCAGAGGTGCTCCACGCTTCCCAGATGTTGGGAGGCCAGGCAGAGGACCTCCTCACCTCCCAGAGGGTGGGTGGTCGGCCCGAGGCACTCCTCACCTCCCAGAGGGTGGGTGGGCAGGCAGAGGGATCCTCACTTCCCAGAGTTTGGGTGGTCGGGCAGAGGCTCTCCTGACTCCCAGACAATGGAAGACAGGTAGAGGCGCCTCAGTTCCCCCCCAGACCTGTGGGTGTCTGGGCAGAGGCCCTCCTCACCAAGCAGACGACAGACAATGGAGTGCCCTCATTTCCCATAATGGTGATGGACAGAGGCTTCCCACCTCCCAGAGAGGGTGTGGACTAGCCGAGGCTTTCCTCACTTCCCAGACGGTGTGTGGCCGGGCAGAAGCTGCCACTTTCACTTCCCAGAAGCGGTGGCCGGACAGAGGCGATCTCCATCTCCCGGACGATGGGTGGCCGGGCAGAGGCGCACCTCACCTCCTGCATGATGCGGCTGGGCAGAGAGCTCCTCACCTCCCCGTGGTGGATGGGTGGCCGGGCAGAGCCTCCCAACCTCCCGGAGGGTGGTGGACGGGAGAGGCACCCTCACTTCCCAGAAGATATTGGCCGGCAGAGGCACCTTCTCACTGCCCAGATGGTTGGCTGGGCAGAGGCACTCCTCACCTCCCAGATGATGGCTGGGCCGGGCAGAGGCACCACACATCCCAGACCATGCCGCTGGGTCGGGCAGAGGCACTCCTCACCTCCCAGATGATGGCTGGCTCGGCCAGGCCCTCCTCACCTTCCAGGAATGTTAGTGAACGGCAGAGTCAGCTTCTATCACTTCCCAGATATTTGGTGGCCGGGTTGAGGCTCCTCCTCACCTCCCCTCGGGTCAAGCAGTGGGCGGGCATAGGCGCTCCTCACTTCCCAGAAGCATGGGTGGCCAGCAGATGGTGTGCTCCTCACCCCAGGATCGGGGCTGCCAGGCAGAAGCCTCAGATCCCAGAAGGTGATTGGTCGGGCAGAGGCGCTCCTCACCTCCCAGATGGTGGACCTGGTGCAGAGGCCCACCCTTCCCAGACGCATGGGTGGTGCGAAGGTCTCCCACTTCCCAGACTGTGGGTGGCCGGGCGCGGCGCCCTCACGTCCCAGAGGTGGACAAGTGGCCAGGTAGAGGCGCCCTCACCACAGGCAGTGCGCCCGGCAGAGGCCCCTCCCTCATATCCCAGATGGTGATGGCCTGGTAGAGGCGCCTCACCTCCTCCTGTAGCATGGGAGGGCCGGGTAGAGGCTCTCCTCACATCCTGGACGATGGGTGGTCGCACAGAAGGGCTCTTCACTTCCCAGACGTGGCGGCAGGGCAGAGGCGCTCCTCACTTCCAGGACGCAGGTCGGGCAGAGGCCCCTCACGTCCCAGCTGGCCAGGGTGGCCAGGTAGAGACGCCTCACTTCCTGTGACGTGGGTGGGCGAGGCGCCCCTCAGATCCCAGATGATGGTGGCCGGGCAGAGGCTCCCTCACCTCCCAGACGATGGGTGGCCGGGCAGAGGCTCCACCTCACCCTCCCAGACGGCATGGCAGTCTGCAGCGCCCTCACTTCATACGTGGCGGCCGGGGAGAGGCTCTCCTCACTTCCTCGGGATGACGTTGGGTGGCCGGGCAGAGGCCCTCTTTCACTCTTATATATATAGTGTGGACGCAGAGGCACTCCTCACTTCCCAGACGGGCAGCTGGGTGGCTCTCACCCTGTAGATGGGTGGCTGGGCAGAGGAGCTCCCCACTTGCCTAGATGATGGGTGGTCGGGCAGAGAACCTTTCACCTCCCAGGAAAATGGGTGGCCGGGCAGTGGTATGCCTCACATCCCGGTGACGATGGGTGGCCGGGCAGAGGCGCTCCTCACCCCAGACGAGGTGGTCGGGCAGAGGCCCTCCTCACCTCCCAGATGATGGGTGGTCGGGCAGAGGCTCCCTCACTTCCCAGACAATGGGTGGCCGGGCAGAGGCTCTCACTTCCCAGACAATGGGTGGCCGGGCAGAGGCGCTCCTCACTTCCCAGATTGGGTGGCCGGGCAGAGGCATTCCTCACCTCCCAGGTACTTGGTAGCCGTGCAGAGGCCC
The DNA here is from genome assembly GCA_023748175.1 of Hoolock leuconedys. Lineage (NCBI taxonomy): Eukaryota > Metazoa > Chordata > Mammalia > Primates > Hylobatidae > Hoolock > Hoolock leuconedys. Next base: position 54,938 of record JAKGGE010000435.1, on the reverse strand, counting down.
TCCCTCACTTCCCAGAGTGTGGGTGGCCGGCAGAGGCGCTCCTCACTTCCCAGACGGGTGGCCGGGCAGAGGCGCTCGTCACTTCCCAGACGGTGGGTGGCCGGGCAGAGGCACTCCTCACTTCCCAGACAATGGGTGGACGGGCAGAGGTGCTCCTCACCTCCCAGACGATGGGTGGCTGGGCAGAGGCGCCTCCTCACTCCCAGATGGCGGCCGGGCAGAGGCCTCACTTCCCAGACGATGGGTGGTAAGGCAGAGGCGCTCCTCACTCCCAGACGATGGGTGGTCGGGCAGAGGCTCTCCTCACCTCCCAGACGGTGGGTGGTCGGGCAGAGGCGCCTCCTCACTTCCCAGACGATGGGTGGCTGGGCAGAGGCGCCTCACTTCCCAGACGATGGGTGGCTGGGCAGAGGGGCCTCATAACCTCCCAGAGTGTGGGTGGCCGGCAGAGGCTCTCCTCCCCTCCCAGACGGGCGCCGGGCAGAGGCGCCTCCCTCACCTCCCAGACGGGGTGGCCGGGCAGAGGCTCTCCTCACCTCCCAGACGCATGGGTGGCCGGGCAGAGGCACTCCTCACTTCCCAGACGGGCGGCTGGGCAGAGGCGCCTCCTCACCTCCCAGACGCATGGGTGGCCGGGCAGAGGCGCTCTCACTTCCCAGATTGGGTGGCCAGGCAGAGGCGCCTCCTCACCTCCCAGACGGTGGGTGCTGGGGCAGAGGCGCCCTCAATTCCCCAGAGGATGGGGGTGGCCAGGCAGAGGCGCTCCCTCGTTTCCCCAGAAGATGGGTGGTAATGCAGAGGGACCTCACTTCCCAGACAGTGGGTGGCTGGGCAGAGGCGCACCTCACTTCCCAGAGTGGGTGGCCGGGCAGAGTTCTCCCACCTCCCAGACGGGCCCCGGACAGAGGCGCCTCTTCACACTTGTGACGGTTCAAGCAAGAAGAGACGCCTCCTCACTTCCCAGACGGGCGGCCAGGCAGAGGCGCACATCACTTCCCAGATTGGGTGGCCGGGCAGAGATGCTCCTCACTCTGGACGGCTGGGTGGCCGTGCAGAGGCCCTCCTCACTTCCCAGACGATGGGTGGCCGGGCCGAGGCCCTCCACACCTCCCAGACGGTGGGTGGCCGGGCAGTGGCACTCCTCACTTCCCAGACAAGGCGGCTGGGCAGAGGCTCTCCTCACTTCGCAGACGAAGGGTGGTCGGGCAGAGGCGCTCTCACTTCCCTGACGGGACGGCCGAGGCAGAGGCGCTCCTCACTTCCCAGACGGGTCAGCCGAGCAGAGGCGCTCCTCACTTCCCAGACGGGGGGCCGGGTAGAGGCGCACAGCTCTTCCCAGATTGGGTGGCCGAGCAGAGACGCTCCTCACTTCCCAGACAAGGCGGCCGGGCAGAGGCTCTCCTCACTTCCCAGACGGTGGGTGGCCAGGCAGAGGCGCTCCTCAATTCCCAGACGTGGCGGCCAGGCAGAGACGCTCCCCACCACAGATGGGGTTGCCGGGCAGAGGCGCTCATCACTTCCCAGACGATGGGTGGATGGGCAGAGCTGCTCATCACTTCCCAGACAGTTGATGGCCGGGCAGAGGCTCTCCTCACTTCCCAGACAGTTGATGGCGGGCAGAGGCTCTCCTCACCTCCCAGACGGTGGGTGGTGGGGCAGAGGCGCCCTCACTTCCCAGATGATGGGTGGCCGGGCAGAGGCGCTCCTCACTTCCCAGACAAGGCGGCTGGGCAGAGACTCTACTCACTTCCCAGACGATGGGGTGGCCGGGCAGAGGCGCCTCCTCACCTCCCGGATGATGGGTGGCCGGGCAGAGGGCTCCTCACCTCCCAGACGGTGGGTGGTCCGGGCAGAGGCGCACCTCACTTCCTAGACTGTGGGTGGCCGGCAGAGGCGCTCCTCACTTCCCAGACGGGGCGGCCGGACAGAGGCTCTCTTCACACCCCAGACAAGGCGGCTGGGCAGAGGCTCTCCTCACTTCCCAGACGGTGGGTGGCCAGGCAGAGGTGCTCCTCACTTCTCAGACGATGGGTGGCCGGTCAGAGGCTCTCCTCAAATCCCAGATGATGCGTGGTCGCGCAGAAGCGCTCCTCACTTCCCAGACGGGGCGGCTGGACAGAGGCGCTCTTCACACCCCAGACGGGTCGGCCAAGCACAGACGCTCCTCACTTCCCAGACGGGGCGGCCGGGCAGAGGCGCACATCACTTCCCAGATTGGGTGGCCGGGCAGAGATGCTCCTCACTTCCTGACGGCGCGGGAGGTCGGGCAGAGGCGCTCTCCACCTCCCCGGATGATGGGTGGCAGGCAGATGCTCTCCTCCCCGACGCATGGGTGGCCGGGCAGAGGCCTCCTCACCTCCTGGACAATGGGTGGTCGGGCAGAGGCGCTCCTCACCTCCCAGAAGATGGGCGGCCGGGCAGAGGCGCTCCTCACTTCCCAGATGATGGGTGGCCGGGCAGAGGTGCTCCTCACTTCCCAGACGATGGGTGGCCGGGCAGAGGCGCTCCTCACCTCCCAGACGATGGGAGGCCGGGCAGAGGCACACATCACTCCCAGATTGGGTGGCCGGGCAGAGATGCTCCTCACTTCCTCTGACAATGGGAGGTCGGGCAACGAGGCTCCTCACCTCCCCGGATGATGGGTGGCAGGGCAGATGCCTCCCCACCTCCCAGATCGGCGGGAGGCCGGGCAGAGGCCCTCCTCACTTCCCAGATGGGGTGGCCAGGCAGAGGCGCCTCCCTCACTTCCCAGACGATGGGTGGTCGGGCAGAGGCCCTCCTCACCTCCCAGACGATGGGTGGCCGGGCAGAGGCACCTCACCTCCCAGACGGGTGGCCAGGCAGAGGCGCCGCCTCACCTCCCAGACGATGGGTGGCCGGGCAGAGGCTCTCCTCACCTCCCAGACGGTGGGTGCTGGGGTGAGGCGCCTCCTACCCCTGCACAAGTGCCAGAAGAGACGCCCCACCACCCAGACGGGTTGCTGGGGCAGAGGCGCCTCCTCACCTCCCAGACGATGGGTGGCCGGGCAGAGGCGCCCCTCACTTCCCATTTCTCCCGCTGGATGGCAGAGGCCCTCCTCACCTCCCAGACGATGGGTGGCCGGGCAGAGGTGCTCCTCACATCCCAGACGGTGGGTGTCTGGGCAGTGCATGCTCCCTCACCTCCCAGACAATTGTTTTGAGCTGCAGAGGTCTCCTCCTCACCTCGCTGGATTATGGGTGGCCGGGCAGAGGCTCTCCTCACCTCCCAGACGATGGGTGGTCGGGCAGAGGCGCCTCACCTCCCAGACGATGGGTGGCCGGGCAGAGGCGCCTTCACCTCTCAGAAGATGGGTGGCCGGGCAGAGGCTCCTCACCTCCCAAACGATGGGTTGCCGGGCAGAGGCTGTCCTCACCTCCCAGACGATGGGTGGTCGCGCAGTAGCGCTCCTCACTTCCCAGACGGGGTCGGCCGGGCAGAGGTTCTCCCTCACTCCCAGACGCTGGGTGGCCTGCAGAAGCCCCTTCACCCCCATATAGGTTGGCCGGACATAGGCACTCCTCACTTCCCAGACGGGCTGCTGGGGCAGAGGCGCCTCAATTCCTGCATGGGGTGGCCGGGCAGAGGTGCTCCTCACCTCCCAGACGATGGGTGGCCGGGCAGAGGCCCTCCCTCACCTCCCAGACGTTGGGTGGCCGGGCAGAGGCTCTCCTCACTTCCTAGATTGGGGCCCTGGACAGGAGTCACACCCCAGACGGTTCGGCCAAGAAGAGACGCCTCTCCTCACTTCCCTGACGGTGCGGCCAGGCGGAGGCGCCTCCTCACCTCCCAGACGATGGGTGGCCGGGCAGAGGCTGTCCTCACCTCCCAGACGATGGGTGGTCGGGCAGAGGTGCTCCTCACATCCCAGACGGTGGGTGCTGGGGCAGAGGCGCCTCCTCACTTCGCAGACGAAGGGTGTCCGGGCTGAGGCGCTCCTCACCTCTCAGAAGATGGGTGGCCGGACAGAGGCTCTCCTTAAATCCCAGACGATGCGGGTCACAAAGAGAAGCACTCCCTCACTTCCCAGACGCATGGGTGGCCGGGCAGAGGCGCTTCTCACCTCCCAGACGGGGCAGCTGGGCAGATGCGCCTCCTCACTCCCAGACGGTGGGTGGCCAGGCAGAGGCGCCCTCACTTCCCAGACGCGGGGGCCGGGTAGAGGCGCACAGCTCTTCCCAGATTGGGTGGCCGAGCAGAGACGCTCCTCACTTCCCAGACAAGGGGGCCGGGCAGAGGCTCTCCTCACTTCCCAGACGGTGGGTGGCCAGGCAGAGGTGCTCCTCACATCCCAGACAGTTGATGGTCGGGCAGAGGCGCTCCTCACTTCCCATTCGGGGCGGGCTGGCAGAGGCCCTCCTCACTTCCCAGACGATGGGTGGACAGGTAGAGGCGCTCCTCACTTCCCAGACGATGGGTGGTCGGGGAGAACCACTCCTCAGATCCCAGAAAGTGATTGGCCGGGCAGAGGCTGTCCTCACCTCCCAGACGATGGGTGGCCGGGCAGAGGCACTCCTCACTTCCCAGACGGTGGGTGGCCGGGCAGAGGCGCCCTCACTTCCCAGACGTGGGTGGCCAGGCAGAAACGCTCCTCACTTCCCAGACGCATGGGTGGCTGGGCAGAGGCGCCCTCACTTCCCCAGACGATGGGTGGCCGGGCAGAGGTGCTCCCTCACCTCCAAGACGATGGGTGGCTGGGCAGAGGCGCTCCTCACTTCCCAAACGGTGTGTGGCCGGGCAGAAACGCTCCTCACTTCCCAGAAGGGGTGGCCGGACAGAGTCGCTCCTCACTTCCCGGACGATGGGTGGCTGGGCAGAGGCGCACCTCACTTCCCAGAGTGTGGGTGGCCGGCAGAGGCTCTCCTCACTTCCCAGACGGGGGCCCCCGGACAGAGGCGCTCTTCACACCCCAGACGGGTCGGCCAAGCAGAGACGCTCCTCACTTCCCAGACGGGGCCGCCGGGCAGAGGCGCACATCACTTCCCAGATTGGGTGGCCGGGCATAGATGCTCCTCACTTCCCTGACGATGGCAGGCCCGGCATAGGCTCTCCTCACCTCCCGGACGATGGGTGGCCACGCAGAGGCTCTCCTCACTTCGCAGACGAAGTGTGGCCGAGCAGAGGCGCTCCTCACTTCCCAGACGGGGGGCCGGGCAGAGGCGCACAGCTCTTCCCAGATTGGGTGGCCGAGCAGAGGCGCTCCTCACTTCCCAGACGGGGAGGCCGGGCAGAGGTGCATATCACTTCCCAGATTGGGTGGCCAGACAGAGACGCTCCTCACTTTCCAGACAAGGCGGCTGGGCAGATGCGCTCCTCAATTCCCAGATGGCGTGGCCGGGCAGAGGCGTTCCTCACTTCCCAGACAATGGGTGGCCAGGTAGTAGCGCTCCTCAGTTCCCAGAGGATGGGTGGTCCGGCAGAAGCGCTCCTCACCTCCCAGACGGTGGGTGGTGGGGCAGAGGCGCTCCTCAATTCCCAGACGCGGCGGCCAGGCAGAGACGCTCCCCACCACCCAGACGGGGTTGCCGGGCAGAGGCGCTCATCACTTCCCACAGATGGGTGGACGGGCAGGGCTGCTCGTCACATCCCAGTCGGTGGGTGTCCGGGCAGAGGCTCTCCTCACCTCCCAGACGGTGGGTGGCGGGCAGAGGCCCTCCTCACTTCCCAGACGGTGGGTGCTGGGGCAGTGGCGCCCACACCTCCCAGACGGTGGGTGGTCGGGCAGAGGCGCTCCTCACCTCCTAGACGATGGGTGGTCGGGCGGAGGCGCTCCTCACTCCCAGATGGCGTGGCCGGGCAGAGGCGCTCCTCACTTCCTAGACGATGGGTGGTAAGGCAGAGGCGTTCCTCACTTCCGAGACAATGGGCGGCCGGGCAGAGGCGCTCCTCACCTCCCAGACCATGGGTGGACAGGCAGAGGTGCCCTCACATCCCAGTCGGTGGGTGTCCTGGCAGAGGCCTACTCACTTCCCAGACGATGGGTGGTCGGGCAGAGGAGCTCCTCACATCCCAGACGGTGGGTGGTCAAGCAGAGGCGCCTCACTTCCCAGACTGTTGATGGTCAAGCAGAGGCGCCCACACCTCCCCTGTGAAGATGGGTGGCTGGGCAGTGGCACTCCTCACCTCCCAGACGAAGGGTGGCCGGGCAGAGGCCCTCCTCACTTCCCAGACGGGCCGGCCGGGCAGAGGCGCTCCTCACCTCCTGGGGACTCCATGGGTGGTAAGGCAGAGGGTGTTCCTGCCTCGAGACAAAATGGGTGGCCAGGTAGAGGCGCTCATCACTTCCCACACGATGGGTGGACGGGCAGGGCTGCTCGTCACTTCCCAGACAGTTGATGGTCAAGCAGAGGCGCCCTCACCTCCCATCAGCGGGATGGCAGAGGCCCTCCCTCACCTCCCAGACCCATGGGTGGACAGGCAGAGGTGCCCTCACATCCCAGACAGTGGGTGGGTCTGGGCAGGGCGCCTCACCACCCAGACAATTAGGTGCAGAGGCCCTCCCTCATCTCTCGAAGGGATTATGGGTGGCCGGGCAGAGGCGCTCCTCACTTCCCAGACGATGGGTGGTCGGGGAGAAGCACTCCTCAGATCCCAGAAGGTGATTGGCCGGGGAGAGGTGCTCCTCACCTCCCAGACGATGGGTGGCCGGGCAGAGGCACTCCTCACTTCCCAGACGGGCGGCTGGGCAGAGGCGCCTCCCTCACTTCCCAGAGGATGGGGTGGTCAGGCAGAAGCGCTCCTCACCTCCCAGACGGGGCGGCCGGGCAGAGGCGCTCCTCAGATCCCACATGGAGATTGGCCGGGCAGAGGCGCTCCTCACCTCCCAAACGATGGGTTGCCGTGCAGAGGCCCTCCTCACTTCCCAGAAGGGGAGGCCGGACAGAGTCGCTCTCACTTCCCAGATGGGGTGGCCAGGCAGAGGCGCCTCACTTCCCAGATGGGGTGGCCGGGCAGAGGCGCCTCACTCCCAGACTGTTGATGGCCGGGCAGAGGAGTTCATCACTTCCTAGATTGGGTGGCCGGACAGAGATGCTCCTCACTTCCCTGACGATGGGAGTTCGGGCAGAGGCTCTCCTCACCTCCTGGACAATGGGTGGCCGTGCAGAGGCCCTCCTCACTTCCCAGACGATGGGTGGTCGGGCAGAGGCTCTCCTCACCTCCCGGACGATGGGTGGCCGGGCAGAGGCTCTCCCCAAAATCCCAGACGATGGGTGGCTGGGCAGAGGCGCCTCCTCACTTCCCAGATTGGGTGGCCGGGCAGAGATGCTCCTCACTTCCCAGACGATGGGTGGTGGGGCAGAGGCGCCTCCTCACTTCCCAGATTGGCTGGCCGGGCAGAGGCTCTCCCACCTCCCAGACGCAGTGGCCGGGTAGAAGCCCTCACTCCCATATAGGGTGGCCGGACAGAGATGCTCCTCACTCCCAGACGGGCGGCTGGGCAGAGGCGCCTCAATTCCCAGATGGGTGGCCAGGCAGATGCGCCCCTCGCCTCTGTGAAGATGGGTGTTAATGCAGAGGTGCTCCTCACTTCCCAGATGGGGCGGCTGGGCACAGGCGCCTCCTCACCTCCCAGACGATGGGTGGCAGGGCAGAGGCTCTCCTCACCTCTTGTACGATGGGTGGCCGGGCAGAGGTGCTCCACACCTCTCAGAAGATGGGTGGCTGGGCAGAGGCGCTCCTCACCTCCCAGACGGTGGGTGGTCGGGCAGAGGCGCCTCACTTCCCAGACGATGGGTGGCTGGGCAGAGGCGCCTCACCTCCCAGATGGGGTGGCCAGGTAGAAGCTGCCTCCTCAGTTCCCAGAGGATGGGTGGTCAGGCAGAAAGTACCCTCACCTCCCAGACGGTGGGTGCTGGGGCAGAGGCGCTCCTCAATACCCAGACGCGTCGGCCAGGCAGAGACGCTCCCCACCACCCAGACGGGGTTGACGGGCAGAGGTGCTCCTCACCCCCCAGACGGTGGGTGGTCGGGCAGAGGCGCCTCACCTCCCAGACGGGCGTCGGGCAGAGGCGCTCCTCACCTCACAGACGGGGTGGCCGGGCAGAGGCTCTCCTCACTTCCCAGACTGTGGGTGGCCGGCAGAGGCTCTCCTCACTTCCCAGACGGGGCGGCCGGACAGAGGCGCTCTTCACACCCCAGACGGATCGGCCAAGCAGAGACGCTCCTCACTTCCCAGACGGGGCGGCCGGGCAGAAACACACATCACTTCCCAGATTGGCTGGCCGGGCAGAGATGCTCCTCACTTCCCTGATGATGGGAGGTCGGACAGAGGGGCTCCTCACCTCCCGGATGATGGGTGGCAGGGCAGATGCTCTCCTCACTTCCCAGACGATGGGTGGCCGGGCCAAGGCCCTCCACACCTCCCAGACGGTGGGTGGTCGGGCAGAGGCGCTCACTTCCCAGACGATGGGCGGCCGGGCAGAGGCACTCCTCACCTCCCAGATGGGGTGGCCGGGCAGAGGCTCTCCTCACCTCCCAGACGATGGGTGGCTGGGCAGAGGCGCCTCCTCACTTCCCCGGACGATGGGTGGCTGGGCAGAGGCGCCCTCACTTCCCAGACGATGGGTGGCCGGGCAGAGGCGCCTCACCTCCCAGACGGTGGGTGGTCGGGCAGAGGCGCTCCTCACTTCCTAGACAATGGGTTGTAAGGAAGAGGTGCTCCTCACTTCCCAGATGATGGGTGGCTGGGCAGAGGCGCCTCACCTCCCAGACGGGCAGCCAGGAAAAGCCCCACCCCAGAATTTGTGTGGCCGGGCAGAGGCGCCTCACCTCCCAGACGATGGGTGACCGGGCAGAGGCGCTCCTCAGATCCCACATGGAGATTGGCCGGGCAGAGGCGCTCCTCACCCCAGATTCCATGGGTGGCCGGGCAGAGGCGCCTCCCCACCTCCCAGACCCATGGGTGGCCGGGCAGAGGCACTCCTCACTTCCCAGACGGTGGGGCCGGGCAGAGGCTCTCCTCACCTCCCAGATGTTGGGTGGCCGGGTAGAAGCCCCTTCACCCCATATAGGGTTCCTGACAGAGGCACTCCTCACCTCCCAGACGATGGGTGGCTGGGCAGAGGCGCCTCCCCACCCCAGATGGGGGTGGCCGGGCAGAGGCGCACCTAAATTCCCCAGAGTGTGGGTGGCCGGCAGAGGCTCTCCTCACTTCCCAGATGGGGCCCCCGGACAGAGGCGCTCTTCACACCCCAGACGGGTCGCCAAGCAGAGACGCCCTCACTTCCCAGACGGGCGGCCGGGCAGAGGCACTCCCCACCTCCCAGACGATGGGTGGCTGGGCGGAGGCTCCTCACCTCCTGGACAATGGGTGGCCGGGCAGAGGCGCCTCACCTCCCAGACGATGGGTGGCCGGCATAGGCACTCCTCACCTCCCAGACGATGGGTGGCCGGGCAGAGGCTCTCCTCACTTCCCAGACGGGCTGCCGGGCAGTGGCACTCCTCACTCCCAGACGGGCGGCTGGGCAGAGGCGCCTCCTCACTTCCCAGAGTGTGGGTGGCCGGGCAGAGGCTGGTCGCAAAGCAGAAGCCTCCCCACCTCCCAGACGGGCTGCCAGGCAGAGGTGCTCCCTCTCCTCGCAGATGTTGGGTGGCCAGGCCGAGGCACTCCTCACTTCCCAGACGGGCGGCTGGGCAGAGGCGCCTCACCTCCCAAACGATGGGTTGCCGGGCAGAGGCTGTCCTCACCTCCCAGACGATGGGTCAAGTGGTCGCCAAAGCAGTGCCAGCCCCTCACCTCCCAGAGACGGACGGGCTGGGTAGAGGTTCTCCTCACTTCCAAGACGTTGGGTGGCCGGGTAGAAGCCCTGTTCACTCCCATATATAGGGTGGCCGGACATAGGCACTCCTCACTTCCCAGACGGGGCGGTTGGGCAGAGGCGCTCCTCAATTCCCAGATGGAGTGGTCGGGCAGAGGCCCTCCTCACTTCCCAGATTGGGTGGCCGGGCAGAGGCGCTCCTCACTTCCCAGACAATGGGTGGCCAGGCAGAGGCGCCCTCACTTCCCAGACGGGGCCGCCGGGCAGAGGCGCACATCACTTCCCAGATTGGGTGGCCGGGCATAGATGCTCCTCACTTCCCTGACGATGGCAGGTCGGGCAGAGGCGCTCCCCACCTCCCGGGTGATGGGTGGCCGGGCAGAGGCTCTCCTCACCTCCTGGACAATGGGTGGCCGGGCAGAGGCGTTTCCCTCACTTCCCAGACGGGTGGCCAGGCAGAGGCGCCTCACCTCAGATGGTGTGGCCGGGCAGAGGACCATCACTTCCCAGATTGGGAGGCCGGGCAGAGGTGCATATCACTTCCCAGATTGGGTGATGGACAGAGACGCTCCTCACTTTCCAGACAAGGCGGCCTGGCAGAGGCTCTCCTCACATAACAGACGGTGGGTGGCCGGGCAGAGGCCCTCCTCACTTCCCAGACAGTTGATGGCCCTGCAGAGGCGCCTCACTTCCCAGACCATGGGTGGCCGGGCAGTGGCACTCCTCACCTCCCAGACGGTGGGTGGTGGGGCAGAGGCGCCTCACTTCCCGGACGATGGGTGGCCGGGCAGAGGCTCTCCTCACCTCCCAGACGGTGGGTGGTCGGCAGAGGCGCTCATCACTTCCCAGATGATGGGTAGACGGGCAGAGCTGCTCGTCACTTCCCAGACAGTTGATGGCCCTGCAGAGGCGCTCCTCACTTCCCATTCGGGGCGGGCTGGCAGAGGCCCTCCTCACTTCCCAGACGATGGGTGGCCGGGCCGAGGTGCTCCACACCTCCCAGACGGTGGGTGGTCGGGCAGAGGCGCTCCTCACTTCCCAGACGATGGGTGGCCGGGCAGTGGCACTCCTCACTTCCCAGACGGTGGGTGGCCGGGCAGAGATGCTCCTCACTTCCCAGACGATTTGGTGGCCGGGCAGAGGCCCTCCTCACTTCCCAGACAATGGGTGGCCAGGCAGAAGCGCTCCTCACCTCCCAGACGGTGGGTGCTGGGGCAGAGGCGCTCCTCAATTCCCAGACGCGTCGGCCAGGCAGAGACGCTCCCCACCACCCAGAAGGGGTTGCCGGGCAGAGGCGCTCATCACTTCCCACAAGATGGGTGGACGGGCAGGGCTGCTCGTCACTTCCCAGACTGTTGATGGCCGGGCAGAGGCGCTCCTCACTTCCCATTCGGGGCGGGATGGCAGAGGCCCTCCTCACTTCCCAGACGATGGGTGGACAGGTAGAGGCGCCTCCCTCACCTCCCAGACGGTGGGTGGTCGGCAGAGGCTCTCCTCACCTCCCAGACGGGGCCCCGGACAGAGGCGCCTCACCCCTGGACGCTTCTCAAGAAGAGACGCCTCCTCACTTCCCAGAAATGGGTGGCCAGGCAGAGGCGCACATCACTCCTCTAGATTGGGTGGCCGGGCAGAGATGCTCCTCACTCCTGGGACGATGGGAAGTCGGGCAGAGGCGCCCTCACCCCAGACGGTGGGTGGTCGGCAGAGGCTCTCCTCACCTCCCAGACGATGGGTGGCCGGGCAGAGGCCCTCCTCACTCCCAGACGATGGGTGGCCGGGCAGAGGTGCTCCTCACCTCCCAGACGTGGGTGGCCGGGCAGAGGCGCTCCTCAGATCCCACATGTAGATTGGGTCGCGCAGAGGTGCTCCTCACTTCCCAGACGCATGGGTGGCCGGGCAGAAACGCCCTCACTTCCCAGAAGGGGTGGCCGGACATAGGCACTCCCTCACCTCCCAGATCTGGCGGTTGGGCAGAGGCGCTCCTCAATTCCCAGATGGGGTGGCCAGGCAGAGGCGCTCCTCGCTTCCCAGAAGATGGGTGGTAATGCAGAGGGACTCCTCACTTCCCAGACAGTGGGTGGCCGAGCCGAGGAGTTCCTCACTTCCCAAACGGTGTGTGGCCGGGCAGAAACGCTCCTCACTTCCCAGAAGGGGTGGCCGGACAGAGGCGCCTCCCTCACCTCCCAGATTCCATGGGTGGCTGGGCAGAGACGCTCCTCACTTCCCAGACGGGGCGGCCAGGCAGAGGCGCACATCACTTCCCAGATTGGGTGGCCGGGCAGAGATGCTCCTCACTTCCCTGACGATGGGAGGTCGTGCAGAGGCCCTCCTCACTTCCCAGACGATGGGTGGCCGGGCAGAGGCGCTCCTCACCTCCCAGACGGTGGGTGGTCGGGCAGAGGCACTCCTCACTTCCCAGACGATGGGTGGCCGGGCAGAGTGCTCCTCACTTCCCAGACGGGCAGCTGGGCAGATGCGCCTCACCCCAGATGGTACGGTCGGGCAGAGGCGCCTCACCTCAAGGACGCATGGGAGGCCCGCATAGGCTCTCTCACCTCCCAGACAGTGGGTGGCCGAGCAGAGGCGCCTCCCTCACTTCCCAGAACATGGGTGGCCGGCAGAGGAGATCCTCACCTCCCTGACAGTGGGTGGTCGGGCAGAGGCGCCTTCACACCCCAGACGGTGGGTGGCCGGGCAGAGGCGCCTCACTTCCCAGACGGTGGGTGGCCAGGCAGAGGTGCTCCTCACTTCCCAGACGATGAGTGGCCGGGCAGAGGTGCTCCTCACATCCCAGACGGTGGGTGGTGGGGCAGAGGCGCTCCTCACTTCCCATTCGGGGTGGACAGGTAGAGGCGCTCCTCACCTCCCAGACGGTGGGTGGCCAGGCAGAGGTGCTCCTCACTTCCCAGACGATGGGTGGCCGGGCAGAGGCGCCTCACCTCCCAGACGGTGGGTGGTGGGGCAGAGGCGCTCCTCACTCCCAGACGATGGGTGGACAGGTAGAGGCGCCTCCCCACCTCCCAGACGATGGTGGCCGGGCAGAGGTGCTCCTCACTTCCCAGATGATGGGTGGCCGGGCAGAGGCTCTCCTCACTTCCCAGACGATGGGTGGCCGGGCAGAGGCGCCTCACTTCCCAGACGGTGGGTGGCCGGGCAGAGGCGCTCCTCACTTCCCAGACGATGGGTGGCCGGGCAGAGGCTCTCCTCAAATCCCAGACGATGGGTGGCCGGTCAGAGGCTCTCCTCACTTCCCAGACGATGGGCGGCCGGGAAGAGGCGCTCTTCACTTCCCAGACGGAGCGGCCGGGCAGAGATGCTCCTCACTTCCCAGACGATGGGTGGCCGGGCAGAGGCGCCCTCACCTCCCAGGCGATGGGCGGCTGGGCAGAGGCGCTCCTCACCTCCCAGACGGTGGGTGGTCGGGCAGAGGCGCTCCTCACTTCCCAGACGGGGCGGCCGGGCAGTTTCACTCCTCACTTCCCAGACGATGGGTGGCCGGGCAGAGGCGCCCTCACTTCCCAGACGGGCGGCCGGGCAGAGGCGTCCTCACTTCCCGGACGATGGGTGGCTGGGCAGAGACGCTCCTCACTTCCCAGACGGGGAGGTCGTGCAGAGGCCCTCCTCACTTCCCAGACGATGGGTGGCCGGGCCGAGGCCCTCCACACCTCGCAGACGGTGGGTGGTCGGGCAGAGGCGCTCCTCACTTCCCAGACGACGGGCGGCCGGGCAGTGGCGCTCCTCACTTCCCAGACGGGGCGGCTGGGCAGAGGCGCTCCTCACTTCCCAGATGGGGTGGCCAGGCAGAGGCGCTCCTCACTTCCCAGACGGTGGGTGCTGAGGTAGAGGCGCCTCACTTCCCAGATGATGGGTGGCTGGGCAGAGGCGCCTCCTCACCTCCTGGACAATGGGTGGCCGCAGAGGCCCTCCTCACTCAAGTGGATTATGGGTGGCCGGGCAGAGGCCTCACTTCGCAGACGATGGGTGGCCGGGCAGAGGCGTTCCTCATTTCCCAGACGATGGGTGGCTGGGCAGAGGCGCCTCACCTCCCAGACGGTGGGTGGTCGGGCAGAGGCGCCTCCTCACCTCCCAGACGGGGTGGCCGCAGAGGCCTCAGATCCCACATGGAGATTGGCTGGCAGGCGCCCTCACCTCCCAAACGAAGGAGCTGGCAGAGGCTGTCCTCACCTCCCAGACGATGGGTGGTCGCGCAGTAGCGCTCCTCACTTCCCAGACGGATGGGTCGGCCGGGCAGAGGTTCTCCTCACTCCCAGACGCTGCGGCCGGTAGAAGCCCTCTTCACTCCCATATATAGGTTGGCCGGACATAGGCACCTCACCTCCCAGACGGGGTGGCCGAGCCGAGGAGTTCCTCACTTCCCAAACGGTGTGTGGCCGGGCAGAAACGCTCCTCACTTCCCAGACGGGGCGGCCGGACAGAGGCGCTCTTCACACCCCAGACGGTTCGGCCAAGAAGAGACGCTCCTCACTTCCCAGACGGGGCGGCCAGGCAGAGGCGCACATCACTTCCCAGATTGGGTGGCCGGGCAGAGATGCTCCTCACTTCCCAGACGATGGGAGGTCGGGCAGAGGCGCTCCTCACCTCCCGGATGATGGGTGGCCGTGCAGAGGCCCTCCTCACCTCCCAGACGATGGGTGGCTGGCAGAGGCCCTCCTCACTTCCCAGACGGTGGGGTGGCCGGGCAGGGCGCCTCCTCACTTCCCAGACGATGGGTGGCCGGGCAGTGGCACTCCTCACTTCCCAGGACGGGGCAGCTGGGCAGATGCGCTCCTCAATTCCCAGACGCATGGGTGGCCGGGCAGAGGCCTCACTTCCCAGACGGTGGGTGGCCGGGCAGAGGCGGTCCTCACTTCCCATACGGGGTGGCCGGGCAGAGGCTCTCCTCACTTCCCAGATTGGGTGGCCGGGCAGAGGTGCTCCCTCACCTCCCAGACGATGGGTGGATGGGCAGAGCTGCTCGTCACTTCCCAGAGAGTTGGTGGCCGGGCAGAGGCGCTCCTCACTTCCCATTCGGGGCGGCTGGCAGTGGTGCTCCTCACCACCCAGACGATGGGTGGCCGGGCAGAGGCTCTCCTCACCTCCAAGACGATGGGTGGCCACGCAGAGGCTCTCCTCACTTCCCAGACGGGGCGGCCGGGAAAAGGCCCGCCTCACCTCCCAGACGATGGGTGGCCGGGCAGAGGCGCTCCTCTCACTTCCCAGACAATGGTTGTATAGAGGCGGCTCCTCACTTCCCAGACCATGGGTGGCCGGGCAGAGGTGCTCCTCACTTCCCAGATGATGGGTGGCCGGGCAGAGGCTCTCCTCACTTCCCAGACGATGGGTGGCTGGGCAGAGGCGCCTCCTCACTTCCCAGACGGTGGGTGGCCATGCAGAGGTGCTCCTCACTTCCCAGACAGTGGGTGGCTGGGCAGAGGCGCACCTCACTTCCCAGACTGTGGGTGGCTGGCCAGCAGAGGCGCTCCTCACTTCCCAGACGGGTGGCCCGGCATAGGCTCTCCTCACCTCCCGGACGATGGGTGGCCACGCAGAGGCTCTCCTCACTTCGCAGACGAAGTGTGGCCGGGCAGAGGTGCCTCACCTCCCAGACGGTGGGTGGCCAGGCAGAGGCGCTGGGCGCTCCTCACTTCCCAGACCATGGGTGGTCGGGCAGTGGCACTCCCCTCACCTCCCAGACCATGGGTGGTGTGGCTGAGGCGCCTCCTCAGTTCCCAGAGGATGGGTGGTCCGCAGAAGCGCTCCTCACCTCCCAGACGGTGGGTGGTGGGGCAGAGGCGCTCCTCACCCCAGACTGCCAAGGCTGTAAGCAGAGACGCCTCCCACCACCCAGAAGGGGTTGCCGGGCAGAGGCGCCTCACTTCCCAGACGATGGCAGGCCTGGCAGAGGCCCTCCTCACTTCCCAGACGATGGGTGGACAGGTATAGGTGCTCCTCACATCCCAGTCGGTGGGTGGCCGGGCAGAGGCTCTCCTCACCTCCCGGACATTGGGCGGCCGGGCAGAGGCGCTCCACACCTCTCAGAAGATGGGTGGCCGGGCAGAGGCTCTCCTCAAATCCCAGATGATGCGTGGTCGCGCAGAGGCGCTCCTCACTTCCCAGACGATGGGTGGCTGGGCAGAGGCGCTCCTCAATTCCCAGACGCGTCGGCCAGGCAGAGACGCTCCCCACCACCCAGAAGGGGTTGCCGGGCAGAGGCGCTCATCACTTCCCACAAGATGGGTGGACGGGCAGGGCTGCTCGTCACTTCCCAGACTGTTGATGGCCGGGCAGAGGCGCCTCACTTCCCAGTCGGGGCGGCCGATGGCAGAGGCCCTCCTCACTTCCCAGACGATGGGTGGACAGGTAGAGGTGCTCCTCACATCCCAGACAGTGGGTGTCTGGGCAGTGGCGTTCCTCACCACCCAGACAATTGTTAGCCGTGCAGAGGCCTCCTCACTTCCCAGACGATGGGTGGCCGGGCAGAGGCGCTCCTCACTTCCCAGACGATGGGTGGTCGGGGAGAAGCACTCCTCAGATCCCAGAAGGTGATTGGCCGGGCAGAGGTGCTCCTCACCTCCCAGACGGGCGGCCGGGCAGAGGCCTCCTCACCCTCCCCCCCCAGACCATGGGTGGTCGGGCAGAGGCCTCCTCACCTCCCAGATCTGGGCAATGGGAAAAGGCGCCTCCTCACCCTGTGAAGCTGTGTAATGGGCAGAGTCCCTCCTCACCTCCCAGACTGTTGGTGGCCGGGCAGAGGCCTCACCTCCCAGACGGGCGGCTGGCAGAGGCCTCCTCACCCCAGATGGTGTGGCCGGGCAGAGGCGCTCCTCACCTCCCAGACGATGGTTGGCCGGGCAGAGGCGCCTCACTTCCCAGACGATGGGTGGCCGGGCAGAGGCACTCCTCACCTCCTGCATGCATGGCTGGGCAGAGGCCTCACCTCCCAGACGATGGGTGGCCGGGCAGAGGCGCTCCTCGCTTCCTGTGAAGATGGGTGGTAATGCAGATGGGCTTCTCACTTCCCAGACAGGGTGGCCGGTCAGAGGCGCTCTTCACTCCCCAAACGGTGTGTGGCCAGGCAGAGGCGCCCTCACCTCCCAGACGATGGGTGGCCGGGCAGAGGCACATCACTTCCTAGATTGGGTGGCCGGACAGAGATGCTCCTCACTTCCCAGACGATGGGTGGTCAGCAGAGGCCTCCCTCACCTCCCAGACGGGCGGCCGGGCAGAGGCTCTCCTCACTTCCCAGACGAAGGGTGGGTCGGGCCTCCCCAGGCCCTCCACACCTCCCAGACGGTGGGTGGCCGGGCAGAGGCTCTCCTCACCTCCCAGACGATGGGTGGCCGGGCAGAGGTGCTCCTCACTTCCCAGACGCTGGGTGGCCGGGTAGAAGCCCTCTTCACTCCCATATATAGGGTGGTCGGACAGAGGCACTCCTCACTTCCCAGACGGGGCGGCTGGGCAGAGGCGCTCCTCAATTCCCAGATGGGGTGGCCAGGCAGAGGCGCACCTCACTTCCCAGAGTGTGGGTGGGCGGCAGAGGCCTCCCTCACCTCCCGGACGATGGGTGGCTGGGCAGAGGCGCACCTCACTTCCCAGACTGTGGGTGGCCGGCAGAGGCTCTCCTCACTTCCCAGACGGGCGCCGGGATGAGGCGCCTTCACACCCCAGACCTGACGCTAAGCAGAGACGCCTCCCTCACTTCCCAGACGTGGCGGCCGGGCAGAGGCACAGCACACTTCCCAGATTGGGTGGCCGGACAGAGATGCTCCTCACCTCCCAGACGGTGGGTGGTCGGGCAGAGGCGCCCTCACTTCCCAGACGATGGGTGGCCGGGCAGAGGTGCTCCTCAAATCCCAGACGATGGGTGGCTGGGCAGAGGCGCTCCCTCACCTCCCAGACGCATGGGTGGTCGGGCAGAGGCTCTCCTCACCTCCCAGACGATGGGTGGTCTCTCAGTTAGGGCTCCTCACTTCCCAGATGGGGTGGCCAGGCAGAGGCTCTCCTCACTTCCCAGATGGGGCGGCCAGGCAGAGGCGCTCCTCACCTCCCAGACGGGGCGGCCGGGCAGAGGCGCCTCAGATCCCACATGGAGATCGGCCAGGCAGAGGCACTCCTCACTTCCCAGACAGTGGGTGGTCGGGCAGAGGTGCTCCTCACATCCCAGATGGCGAGGCTGAGCAGAGGCGCTCCTCACCTCTCAGAAGATGGGTGGTAATGCAGAGGGGCTCCTCACCTCCTGCACCGGGGTGTCGATCCCAGGAGTTCCTCACTTCCCAGACGATGGGTGGCCGGGCAGAGGCGCTCCTCTCTTCCTAGACAATGGGTTGTAAGGCAGAGGCGCTCCTTACTTCCCAGACGATGGGTGGCACGGTAGAAGCGCTCCTCAGTTCCCAGAGGATGGGTGGTCAGGCAGAAGCGCTCCTCACCTCCCAGACGGGGCGGCCGGGCAGAGGCGCTCCTCAGATCCCACATGTAGATTGGCCGGGCAGAGGTGCTCCTCACCTCCCAAACGATGGGTTGCCGGGCAGAGGCTGTCCTCACCTCCCAGACGATGGGTGGTCGCGCAGTAGCGCTCCTCACTTCCCAGACGGGTCGGCCGGGTAGAGGTTCTCCTCACTTCCAAGACGTTGGGTGGCCGGGTAGAAGCCCTGTTCACTCCCATATATAGGGTGGCCGGACATAGGCACTCCTCACTTCCCAGACGGGGCGGTTGGGCAGAGGCCCTCACCCAGATGGAGTGGCCAGGCAGAGGCGCCTCACTTCCCAGAAGATGGGTGGTAATGCAGAGGGGCTCCTCACCTCCCAGACGCATGGGTGGCTGGGCAGAGGCGCACATCACTTCCCAGATTGGGTGGCCTTGACAGAGATGCCTCACTTCCCAGACGCATGGGTGGCCGGGCAGAGGCGCTCCCTCACCTCCCAGATGGGGTGGCCAGGCAGAGGCACTCCCTCACCTCCCAGACGGGCCCCGGACAGAGGCTCTCCTCACCTCCTGGACAATGGGTGTCCGTGCATATCGGCCCTCCTCACTTCCCAGAGGATGGTGGTCGGGCCGAGGCCCTCCTCACCTCCCAGACGGGCGGCCGGGCAGAGGGGCTGGTCAGCAGAAGCGCCTCCCTCACTTCCCAGACGTGTCGGGCAGAGGCCCTCACCTCCCAGAGTGTGGGTGGCCGGGTAGAAGCCCTGTTCACTCCCATAGATAGGGTGGCCGTGCAGAGGCCCCTCACCCCAGATGGGGTGGCCAGGCAGAGGCGCCCTCACCTCCCAGACGGGCGGCCGGGCAGAGGCGCCTCCCTCAGATCCCACATGTAGATCGCTCGGCAGAGGTGCTCCCACCTCCCAGACGCATGGGTGGTCGGGCAGAGGCGCTCCTCACCTCCCAGACGGTGGGTGGCCAGGCAGAGGCACTCCCTCACCTCCCAGACGGGCGGCTGGGCAGAGGCCCCTCCCCACCTCCCAGACGGTGGGTGGCTGGCAGAAGCCCTGTTCACTCCCATATAGGGTGGCCGGACATAGGCACTCCTCACTCCCAGATCAAGGAAGTTAAGCAGATGCCTCCTCAATTCCCAGATGGGGTGGCCAGGCAGAGGCTCCCTGCTCTGTAGAAGATGGGTGGTAATGCAGAGGGACCTCACCTCCCAGACGGTGGGTGGTCGGGAAGAGGCTCTCCTCACCTCCCGGACGGTGGGTGGCCGGCAGAGGCTCTCCTCACTTCCCAGACGGGCGGCCGGGCAGAGGCTCCTCACTTCCCATCTATGGGCGGCCGGGCAGAGGCGCTCCTCACTTCCCAGACGGGCGGCCGGGCAGTGGCACTCACTTCCCAGACGGGCGGCCGGGCAGAGGCGCTCCTCACTTCCCAGATTGGGTGGCCGGCAGAGGCGCCTCACCAAGGACGCATGGGAGGCCCGGCATAGGCTCTCCTCACCTCCCGGACGATGGGTGGCCACGCAGAGGCTCTCCTCACTTCGCAGACGAAGTGTGGCCGGGCAGAGGGGTCCTCACTTCCCATACGGGGTGGCCGGGCAGAGGCGCTCTTCACACCCCAGACGGTGAGACCTGTCAGAGGCGCTCCACACCTCCCAGACGGGTCAGCCGGGCAGAGGCGCTCCTCACTTCCCAGATTGGGTGGCCGGGCAGAGGCGCCTCACTTCCCAGACAAGGCTGGGCAGAGGCTCTCCCTCACTCCCAGACGTGGGTGGCCAGGCAGAGGTGCCCTCACTTCCCAGACGATGAGTTGGCTGGCAGAGGCCCTCCTCACTTCCCAGACGATGGGTGGACAGGTAGAGGCGCTCCTCACATCCCAGACGGTGGGTGTCCGGGCAGTGGCGTTCCTCACCTCCCAGACAATTGTTAGCCGTGCAGAGGCCCTCCTCACCTCCCGGATTATGGGTGGCCGGGCAGAGGCTCTCCTCAAATCCCAGACAATGGGTGGCCTGGTAGAGGCGCTCCTCAGTTCCCAGAGGATGGGTGGTCCGGCAGAGGCGCCTCACCTCCCAGACGGTGGGTGGTGGGGCAGAGGCGCTCCTCAATTCCCAGACGGCGGCCAGGCAGAGACGCTCCCCACCACCCAGACGTGCCGGGCAGAGGCGCCCTCACCTCCCAGACGCATGGGCGGCCGGGCAGAGGCTCTCTCCTGCCTCCTGCATGACGGGTGGCTGGGCAGAGGCGCCATCACCTCCCAGACGGGCCGGGCAGAGGCGCCTCCTCACTTCCCAGACGGGCCGGGCAGAGGCGCCATCACTTCCCAGATTGGGTGGGTCGGGCAGAGATGCTCCCTCACTTCCCTGACGCATGGGAGGTCGGCAGAGGCGCCTCACCTCCCAGATGATGGGTGGCCGGGCAGATGCGCTCCTCACCTCCCAGACGATGGGTGGTCGGGCAGAGGCTCTCCTCACTTCCCAGACGGGGTGGCCGGGCAGAGGTGCTCCTCACCTCCCAGACGCATGGGTGGCTGGCAGAGGCGCTCCTCACTCCCAGATGATGGGTGGCCGGGCAGAGGCTCTCCTCACCTCCCAGACGATGGGTGGTCGGGCAGAGGCGCCTCCCTCACTTCCCAGACGATGGGTGGTCGGGCAGAGGCGCCTCCCTCACCTCCCAGACGGTGGGTGGTCGGGCAGAGGCGCCTCCCTCACCTCCCAGACGGTGGGTGGTCGGGCAGAGGCGCCCTCACTTCCCAGATGATGGGTGGCCGGGCAGACGTGTTCCCTCACCTCCCAGACGATGGGTGGCCGGGCAGAGGCACTCCTCACCTCCCAGACGATGGGTGGCCGGGCAGAGGCGCCTCACTTCCCAGACGGGAGTCTGGGCAGTGGCCTCACCCCAGACGATGGGTGGCCGGGCAGAGGCTCTCCTCACCTCCCAGACGATGGGTGGCCGGGCAGAGGCGCCCCTCACTTCCCAGACCATGGGTGGTCGGGCAGAGGCACTCCTCACTTCCCAGACGATGGGTGGCCGGGCAGAGGCCTCACCTCCTCAGAAGATGTGGGTGGTCACAGAGGCTCTCCTCAAATCCCAGACGATGGGTGGCCGGGCAGAGGTGCTCCTCACCACCCAGACGCATGGGTGGCCGGGCAGAGGCTCTCCTCACCTCCCGGACGATGGGTGGCCGGGCAGAGGCTCTCCTCACCTCCCAGACGATGGGTGGCCGGGCAGAGGCGCTCCTCACTTCCCAGACGGGTGGCCAGGCAGAGGTGCTCCTCACTTCCCAGACGATGGGTGGCCGGGCAGAGGCGCTCATCACTTCCCAGACGATGGGTGGACGGGCAGGGCTGCTCCTCACATCCCAGACGGTGGGTGTCCGGGCAGTGGCGTTCCTCACCTCCCAGACAATTGTTAGCCGTGCAGAGGCCCTCCTCACCTCCCGGATTATGGGTGGCCGGGCAGAGGCGCTCCTCACTTCCCAGACGATGGGTGGTCGGGGAGAACCACTCCTCAGATCCCAGAAAGTGATTGGCCGGGCAGTGGTGCGCCTCACCTCCCAGACGATGGGTGGCCGGGCAGAGGCGCTCCTCACTTCCCAGACGATGGGTGGCCGGGCAGAGGCGCTCCTCACTTCCCAGACGATGGGTGGCCGGGCAGAGGCGCCTCCTCACCTCCCAGACGATGGGTGGCTGGGCAGAGGCGCTCCTCACCTCCCAGACGATGGGTGGCTGGGCAGAGGCTCTCCTCACTTCCCTGACATGGGTCGTCGGGCAGAGGCGCCCCTCACCTCCCAGACGGGGTGGCCGGGCAGTGGTGCTCCTCACCTCCTGGACAATGGGTGGCCGGGCAGAGGCGCTCCTCACTTCCCAGACGATGTGTGGTCGGGCAGAGGCTCTCCTCACTTCCCAGACCATGGGTGGCCGGGCAGAGGTGCTCCTCACTTCCCAGACGATGGGTGGTCGGGCAGAGGCGCCCTCACCTCCCAGACCATGGGTGGCCGAGCAGAGGCGCCTCCTCACCTCCCAGGACGGGCGGCCGGGCAGAGGTGCTCCTCACTTCCCAGACCATGGGTGGTAAGGCAGAGGCGCTCCTCACCTCTCAGACGATGGGCGGCTGGGCAGATGCGCTCCTCAATTCCCAGATGGCGTGGCCGGGCAGAGGCGTTCCTCACTTCCCAGACAATGGGTGGCCAGGTAGTAGCGCTCCTCAGTTCCCAGAGGATGGGTGGTCCGGCAGAAGCGCTCCTCACTTCCTAGATGATGGGTGGCCGGGCAGAGGTGCTCCTCACTTCCCAGATGATGGGTGGCCGGGCAGAGGTGCTCCTCACTTCCCAGACGATGGGTGGTCGGGCAGAGGCCTCCTCACTTCCCAGACGAGCGGTGGCCGGGCAGAGGCGCCCCTCAAATCCCAGATGATGGGTGGCCGGGCAGAGGCCCTCACTTCCCAGATCTGGGCGGCCGGGCAGTGGCACTCACCTCCCAGAAGGGCGGCTGGGCAGATGCGCCTCAATTCCCAGATGGTGTGGCCGGGCAGAGGCGGTCCTCACTTCCCAGACGATGGGTGGACAGGTATAGGTGCTCCTCACATCCCAGACGTGGTGGCTGGGCAGAGGCTCTCCTCACCTCCCAGACCCATGGGTGGTCGGGCAGAGGCTCCTCCTCACCTCCCAGACGATGGGTGGTCGGGCAGAGGTGCTCCTCACTCCCAGAAGATGGGTGGCCGGGCAGAGGCTCCTCCTCACCTCCCAGACGCATGGGTGGCCGGGCAGAGGCGCCTCCCTCACTTCCTAGACGATGGGTTGTCGGGCAGAGGCGCTCCTTACTTCCCAGATGATGGGTGGCCCGGTAGAAGCGCTCCTAACCTCCCAGACGATGGGTGGCCAGGCAGAGGCGCCTCACTTCCCAGACGATGGGTGGTCGGGCAGAGGTGCTCCCCACCTCCCAGACGATGGGTGGCCGGGCAGAGGCGCCTCCTCACTTCCCAGACGATGGGTGGTCGGGCAGAGGTGCTCCTCACTTCCCAGACAGCAAGCAGAACGCCTCACTTCCCAGACGGGCGGCTGGGCAGAGGCGCCTCACCTCCCCGGATGATGGGTGGCAGGGCAGAGGCTCTCCTCACCTCCCAGACGGTGGGTGGTCGGGCAGAGGCTCCTCACCTCCCAGACGATGGTGGTCAAGCAGAGGCCTCCTCACTTCCCAGACGGGCGGCTGGGCAGAGGCGCCTCCTCACTTCCCAGACGATGGGTGGCCGGGCAGAGGCACCTCACTTCCCAGACGATGGGTGGCTGGGCAGAGGCGCCCTCACTTCCCAGACGATGGGCGGCTGGGCAGAGGCGCTCCTCAATTCCCAGATGGGGTGGCCAGGCAGAGGCGCTCCTCGCTTCCCAGAAGATGGGTGGTAATGCAGAGGCGCACCTCACTTCCCAGACTGTGGGTGGCTGGCAGAGGCTCTCCTCACTTCCCAGAAGGGGTGGCAGGGCAGAGGCTCTCCTCACCTCCTGGACGATGGGTGGCCGGGCAGAGGCGCTCCTCACTTCCCAGACGATGGGTGGCCGGGCAGAGGTGCTCCTCACATCCCAGACGGTGGGTGGCAGGGCAGAGGCTCTCCTCACTTCCCAGACAATGGTTGGCCAGGCAGAGGCGCCTCACCTCCCAGACGATGGGTGGCCGGGCAGAGGTGCTCCTCACCCCAGACGATGGGTGGCTGGCAGAGGCTCTCCTCACCTCCCAGACGATGGTGACCGGGCAGAGGCACTCCTCACTTCCCAGACGGGCGGCCGGGCAGAGGCGCCCTCACCTCCCAAACGATGGGTGGCCGGGGCAGAGGCTCTCACCTCCCAGGTGATGGGTGGCTGGGCAGAGGCGCCTCCTCACTTCCCAGACGTGGGTGGCCGGGCAGAGGTGCTCCCTCACTTCCCAGACGGTGGGCGGCCGGGCAGAGGCGCACCTCACTTCCCAGACATGGGTGGCCGGCAGAGGCGCCCTCACCCCAGACGATGGGTGGTCGGGCAGAGGCTCTCCTCACCTCCCAGACGATGGGTGGTCGGGCAGAGGTGCTCCTCACTTCCCAGACGGGCGGCCGGGCAGAGGCTCTCCTCACTCCCAGACGATGGGTGGCTGGGCAGAGGCGCACCTCACTTCCCAGACGATGGGTGGCCGGGCAGAGGCTCTCCTCACTCCCAGACGGGCGGCCGGCAGAGGCGCCTCCCTCCCAGACGGGTCGGCCAAGCAGGCGCTCCTCACTTCCAGACGATGGGTGGCCGGGCAGAGGCCTCCTCACCTCCCAGACGATGGGTGGCGGGCAGAGGCTCTCCTCACCTCCCAGACGGTGGGTGGTCGGGCAGAGGTGCTCCTCACCCCAGACGATGGGTGGCTGGGCAGAGGCGCCTCCTCACCTCCCAGAATGGGTGGCCGGGCAGAGGCACTCCTCACTTCCCAGATGGGGTGGCCAGGCAGAGGCGCCCTCACCTCCCAGACGATGGGTGGCCGGACAGAGGCTCTCCTCACCTCCCAGACGCATGGGTGGCCGGGCAGAGGCGCCTCACTTCCCAGACGGGCGGCCGGGCAGAGGCGCCTCCTCACTTCCCAGACGATGGGTGGTCGGACAGAGATGCTCCTCACCTCCCAGACGATGGGTGGTCGTGCAGAGGCCCTCCCTCACCTCTCAGACGATGGGTGGCCGGGCAGAGGCTCTCCTCACCTCCCAGACGATGGGTGGTCGGGCAGAGGCCTCCCACTTCCCAGACGATGGGTGGTCGGGCAGAGGCGCTCCTCACTTCCCAGACCGGGCGGCTGGGCAGAGGCACTCCTCACTTCCCAGACGGGGTGGCCGGGCAGAGGTGCTCCTCACTTCCCAGACAGTTTGTGGCCGGGCAGAGGCTCTCCTCACCTCCCAGACGGGCGGCCGGGCAGAGGCGCCTCACTTCCCAGACGGGTCGTCCGGGCAGAGGCGTTCCTCACCTCCCAGACAATTGGTAACCGCGCAGAGGCCCTCCTCACCTCCCGGACTATGGGTGGCCTGGCAGAGGCGCTCCTCACTTCCCAGACGATGGGTGGTTGGTGCAGAGGCCCTCCTCACCTCCCAGACGATGGGTGGTCGGGCAGAGGCGCCTCACTTCCCAGACGGGTGGTCGGGCAGAGGCGCCTCACCTCCCAGACGCATGGGTGGCCAGGCAGAGGCGCCCTCACCTCCCAGGCGATGGGTGGCCAGGTAGAGGCGCCTCACCTCCCAGACGCATGGGTGGCCGGGCAGAGGCACTCCTCACTTCCCAGGCGATGGGTGGCCGGGCAGAGGCTCTCCTCACCTCCCAGACGCATGGGTGGCCGGGCAGAGGCGCCTCACCTCCCGGATGATGGGTGCCCAGGCAGAGGTGCTCCTCACTTCCCAGACGGGGTGGCCTGGCAGAGGCGCCTCCTCACCTCCCAGACGGTGGGTGGCCGGGCAGAGGCGCTTCCTCACTTCCCAGAAGATGGGGTGGCCGGGCAGAGGCACGCCTCACTCCCAGACGATGGGTGGCCAGGCAGAGGTGCTCCTCACTTCCCAGATGGGGTGGCCGGGCAGAGGCGCCTCCTCACTTCCCAGAAGATGGGGTGGCTGGGCAGAGGCGCCTCCCTCACCTCCCAGACGCATGGGTGGCCGGGCAGAGGCACCCAAACATCTCAGACGATGGGTGGACAGGCAGAGGCGCCCCACTTCCCAGACGATGGTGGTCGGGCAGAGGCCTCCCTCACCTCCCCGGACGATGGGTGGCCAGACAGAGGCACCTCACTCCCAGACGATGGTGGTCGGGCAGAGGCGCCTCACTTCCCAGAAGATGGGGTGGCCGGCAGAGGGGCTCCTCATATCCCAGACGGTGGGTGGCCGGGCAGAGGCGCCTCACTTCCCAGATGGGGTGGCTGGGCAGAGGCTCCTCACCTCCCAGAAGATGGGTGGCTGGGCAGAGGCGTTCCTCACTTCAAAGATGGGGTGGCATGGCAGAGGCGCTCCTCACCTCCCAGACAGGGTTGCCAGGCAGAGGCGCTCCTCACTTCCCAGATGATGGGTGGCCGGGCAGAGGCGCCTCCTCACTTCCCAGACGATGGGTGGCCGGGCTGAGTCACTCGTCACTTGCCCAGACGGTGGGTGGCCGGGCAGAGGCGCTCCTCAGCTCTCAGACGATGGGTGGACGGGCAGAGGCGCTCCTCACCTCCCAGACCATGGGTGGACGGGCAGGGGCTCTCCTCACCTCCCAGACGCATGGGTGGTCGGGCAGAGGCCTCCTCACTTCCCAGATGGGTGGTCGGGCAGAGGCGCCCTCACTTCCCAGACGATGGGTGGCCTGGCAGAGGCGCTCCTCACTTCCCAGACGGTGGGTGGCCAGGGTGAAATTCTCCTCACTTCCCAGATGATGGGTGGCCGGCCAGAGGCACTCCTCACATCTCAGACTATGGGTTGCAGACAGAGGCGCTCCTCACTTCAAAGAAGGGGTGGCCGGGCAGAGGCGCTCCTCACTTCCTTGATAATGGGTCGTCGGGCAGAGGCGCTCCTCACCTCCCGGACGATGGGTGGCTGGGCAGAGGCGCTCCTCACTTCCCAGATGATGGGCGGCCGGGCAGAGGCGCTCCTCACTCAAAGATGGGGTGGTCGGGCAGAGGCTCCTCACCTCCCGGACGATGGGTGGCTGGGCCGAGGTACCATTCACTTCCCAGACGATGGGTGGCTGGCAGAGGCGCCTCCTCACTTCCCAGAGTTTGGGTGGCCGGGCAGAGGCACCTCACTTCCCAGACGGTGGGTGGCCTGGCACAGGCGCTCCTCACCTCCCGGACGATGGGTGGTCGGGCAGAGGCGCCCTCACTTCCCAGACTCCATGGGTGGTCGGGCAGAGGCTCCTCACCTCCCAGAAGGTGGTCGGCAGAGGCGCCTCCCTCACTTCCCAGACGATGGGTGGCCGGACAGAGGCTCTCTTCACACCCCAGACGGGGCGGCCGGGCAGAGGCTCTCCTCACTTCCCAGACGGTGGGTGGCCTGGCAGAGGGGCTCCTCATATCCCAGACGGTCGGTGGTCGGGCAGAGGCGCCCTCACTCCCAGACGATGGGTGGTCGGGCAGAGGCACTCCCTCACCCCAGATGGGGTGGCCGGGCAGAGGCGCTCCTCACCTCCCAGACGATGGGTGGTCGGGCAGAGGGCTCCTCACTTCCCAGACAGTGCTGCCGGGCAGAGGCGCTCCTCACCTCCCAGATGGGGTGGCCGGGCAGAGGCGCTTCCTCCCTTCCCAGACGTTGGGTGGTCGGGCAGATGCCCCCTTCACTTCTCATATACAGGGGTGGCCGGGCAGTGGCTCTCCTCACTTCCCAGACGGGTCGGCTGGGCAGAGGCACCTCACTCCCAGATGGGGTGGCCGGGCAGAGGCGCCCTCACCTCCCAGAAGATGGGGTGGCCGGGCAGAGGCGCCCTCACTTCCCAGACGATGGGTGGACAGGTAGAGGTACTCCTCACTACCCAGACGATGGGTGGCCGGGCAGAGGCACTCCTCACCTCCCAGACGATGGGTGGCCGGGCAGAGGCCCTTCTCTCTACCCGGACAATGGGTGACCGGGCAGACACGCTCCTCACTTCCCAGACGAGGCGGCCAGGCAGAGGCCGTCCCCACCTCCCAGACAGGGTGGCCGGGCAGAGGCGCTCTCACCTCCCAGACAATGGGTGGCTGGGCAGAGGCGCCTCACCTCCCAGAAGATGGCTGGCCGAGCAGAGGCCCTCCTCACTTCCCAGAAGATGGGTGGCCGGGCAGAGGCCTCCTCACCTCCCAGACTGGGTGGCCGGCAGAGGCGCTCCTCCCCACTTCCCAGACGGTGTGTGGCCGGGCAGAGGCGCCTCACTTCCCAGACAGTTGGTGGCCGGGCAGAGGCGCCTCCTCACCTCCCGGACGATGGGTGGCTGGGCAGAGGCGCTCCTCACTTCCCAGACGAATGGGTGGCCGGCAGAGGCGCCCTCACTCCCAGATGATGGGTGGCCGGGCAGAGGCACTCCTCACTTCCCAGACGCATGGGTGGCCAGTTAGAGGCGCCTCCTCACTCCCAGACGATGGGTGGACAGGCAGAGGCGCCTCACTTCCCTGATAATGGGTCGTCGGGCAGAGGCTCTCCTGACTTCCCAGATGGGGTGGCCTGGCAGAGGCGCTCCCCACCTCCCAGACACGGGGTGGCCGGGCAGAGGCGCTCCCCAATTCCCAGATGGGTGGCCGGGCAGAGGCGCTCCTCACCTCCCAGACGATGGGTGGCTGGGCAGAGGCGCTCCTCACCTCCCAGATGATGGGTGGCCGGCAGAGGCGCCTCCTCACCTCCCAGAGTTTGGGTGGTCGGGCAGAGGCGCTCCTCACTTCCCAGACGGTGTGTGGCCGGGCAGAGGCGCCTCCCCACTTCCCAGACGATGCGTGGCCGGGCAGAGGCTCTCCTCACTTCCCAGACGATGGGTGGTCCGGGCAGAGGCACTCCTCACTTCCCAGACGGGGCGGCTGGGCAGAGGCGCTCCTCACTTCCCAGATGTGGGTGGCCGGGCAGAGGCCCTCCACACTTCCCAGAGTTTGAGTGGCCGGACAGAGGCGCCTCCTCACTTCCCAGAGATGGGTGGCCGGCAGAGGCTCTCATATCCCAGACGATGGGTGGCCTGGCAGAGGCTCCTCCTCACCTCCCAGACGGGGTGGCCAGGCAGAGGCGCTCCTCACTTCCCATATGGGGTGGTCGGGCAGAGGCGCCTCACTTCCCAGACTGTGGGTGGCTGGCAGAGGCGCCTCACTTCCCAGATGGTGGGTGGCCGGGCAGAGGCCCCTCACTCCCAGAAGATGGGTGGCCGGGCAGAGGCCCTCCTCACTTCCCAGACGTTGGGTGGCCGGGCAGAGGCCCTCCACACTTCCCAGAGTTTGGGTGGCCGGGCAGAGTCGCTCCTCACTTCCCAGAATGTGGGTGGCTGGCAGAGGCGCTCCTCACCTCCCGGACGATGGGTGGCCGGGCAGAGGCTCCTCCCTCACTTCCCAGATGGGGTGGCTGGGCAGAGGTGCTCCTCACTTCCCAGATGTCCTCAATTCCCAGATGGGGTGGTCGGGCAGAGGCGCCTCCCTCACTTCCCAGACGATGGGTGGCCGGGCAGAGGCGCCTCACTTCCCAGACTGTGGGTGGCTGGCAGAGGCGCCTCACTTCCCAGACGGGTGGCCGGGCAGAGGTGCTCCTCACCTCCCAGACAGGGTGGCTGGGCAGAGGCTCTCCTCACTTCCCAGACGGGGTGGCCGGCAGAGGCTCTCCTCACTTCCCAGACAATGGGGTGGCCGGGCAGAGGCGCTCCTCACTTCCCAGACGGGGTGGCCGGGCAGAGGAGCTCCTCACCTCCCAGACGGGGTGGCCAGGCAGAGGCGCTCCTCACCTCCCAGACGGGTGGCCGGGCAGAGGCACCTCACTTCCCAGACAATGGGTGGACGGGCAGAGGCGCCTCCTCACTTCCCAGACTGTGGGTGGCTGGCAGAGGCGCCTCACTTCCCAGACGATGGGTGGCCGGGCAGAGGCGCTCCTCACCTCCCAGACGATGGGTGGCCGGGCAGAGGCTCTCCTCACTTCCCAGACTATGGGTGGTAGGGCAGAGGCGCTCCTCACCACCCGGACGATGGGTGGCCGGGAAGAAGCCCTCCTCACTTCTCAGAGGATGGGTGGTCGGGCATAAGCGCTCCTCACCTCCCAGACGGGGCGGCCGGGCAGATGCGCTCCTCAGATCTCAGATTTTGAATGGCCGGGCAGAGGTGCTCCTCACCTCCCAGACGATGGGTGGCCGGGCAGAGGAGCTCCTCACCTCCCAGATGATGGGTGGCCGGGCAGAGGCTCTCCTCACCTCCCAGACGATGGGTGGGAGGGCAGAGGCTCAACTCACCTCCCAGATGGGGTGGCCGGGCAGAGTCCTTCCTCACTTCCCAGAAGGTGTGTGGCCGGGCAGAGTCGCTCCTCACTTCCCAGACGATGGGATGGTCGGGCAGAGGCGCCTCACTTCCCAGACGATGGGTGGTCGGGCAGAGGCGCCCTCACTTCCCAGATGATGTGTGGCTGTCTGAGAGGTGTTCCTCACCTCCCAGACGGGGCGGCTGGGCAGAGGCCTCCTCACCTCCCAGACGATGGGTGGCCGGGCAGAGGCCTCCTCACTTCCCAGACGGGGAGGCCGCACAGAAGTCACTCCTCACTTCCCAGACGATGGGTGGTAAGGCAGAGTTGCTCCTCACTTCCCAGACTGTGAGTGGCCCGGCAGAGGTGCTCCTCACTTCATAGACGATGGGTGGCCGGGAAGAAGCCCTCCTCACTTCCCAGACGATGGGTGGCCGGGCAGAGGCGCTCCTCACTTCCCAGAGGATGGGTGGGCGGGCACAGGCGCTCCTCACTTCCCAGACGAGGGTGGCTGGGCAGAGGCGCTCCTCACCTCCCGGAAGTTGGGTGGCCGGGCAGAGGCTGTCCTCACCTCCCGGATGATGGGTGGCCGGGCAGAGGCGCTCTTCATAGCCCAGATGGGGTGGCCGGGCAGAGGAGCTCCTCCATTCCCAGATGGGGCGGCCGAGCAGAATCGCTCCTCACTTCCCAGATGATGGGTGGCCGGGCAGAGGCGCTCCTCACTTCCCAGATGGGGTGGCCGGGCAGAGGAGCTCCTCCATTCCCAGATGGGGTGGCCGGGCAGAGGCACTCCTCACTTCCCAGACGGGGTGGCCTGTCAGAGACCCTCCTCACTTCCCAGACGGGTGGCCGGGCAGAGGCGCCCCTCACTTCCCAGATGATGGGTGTCCGGGCAGAGGCTCTCCTCAAATCCCAGACAGGGCGGCGGGGCCGAGGCTCTCCTTAGTTCCCAAATGGGGTGGCCGGGCAGAAGCGCTCCTCACTTCACAGACGATGGGTTGTCGGGCAGAGGCGCTCCCTAATTCCCAGATGGGTGGCCGGGCAGAGGAGCTCCTCACCTCCCGGAGGATGGGTGGCCGGTCAGAGGCTCTCCTCAAATCCCAGACAGGGGGGCGGGGCCGAGGCTCTCCTTAGTTCCCAAATGGGGTGGCCAGGCAGAGGCGCTCCTCACTTCACAGATGGGGTGGCCATGCCCAGTTGCTCCTCACTTCCCAGACGATAAGTGGTCGGGCAGTGGCGCTCGTCACTTCCCAGACGATGGGTGGTCAGGCAGAGGCGCCTCACTTCCCAGGTGGTGGATGGCCGGGCAGAGGCCTCACTTCCCAGACGATGGGTGGCCGGGCAGAGGCGCACCTCACTTACCCAGATGATGGGTGCCCAGGCAGAGGCGCCTCCTCACCTCCCAGATGGGTGGCCGGGCAGAGGCGCTCCTCACTTCCCAGAGATGGGTGGTCGGGCAGAGGCGCTCCTCACCTCCCAGACAGGGCTGCAGGGCAGAGGCGCTCCTCACTTCCCAGACTTTGGGTGGCCGGGCAAAGGCTCTCCTCCCTTCCCAGATTCTGTGTGGCCGGGCAGAGGCGCTCCTCACTTCCCAGAAGGCGGGTGGCCGGCAGAGGCGCACCTCACTTCCCAGACTGTGGGTGGCCGGCAGAGGCGCTCCTCACTTCCCAGTCGGTGGGTGGCCAGGCAGAGGCGCCTCCTCACTTCCCAGACGTTGGGTGGCCGGGCAGAGGCCCTCCACACTTCCCAGAGTTTGGGTCGCCGGACAGAGGCGCTCCTCACATCCCAGACGGTGTGTGGTCAGGCAGAGGCGCTCCTCACTTCCCAGAATGGGTGGCCGGGCAGAGGCGCTCCTAACTTCCCAGACGATGGGCGGCCGGGCAGAGGTGCGCCTCACCTCCCAGACGATGGGTGGTCAGGCAGAGGCGCCCTCACTTCCCAGATGGGGTGGCCGGCAGAGGCGCTCCTCACCTCCCGGACGATGGGTGGCCGGGCAGAGGAGCTCCTCACTTCCCAGACGATGGGTGGCCGGGCAGAGGCGCTCCTCACTTCCCAGACTGTGGGTGGCCGGGCAGAGGCGCTCCTCACTTCCCAGACGGGTGGCCGGGCAGAGGAGCTCCTCACTTCCCAGACGATGGGTGGCGTCGGGCTGAGGCGCTCCTCACCTCCCGGACGATGGGTGGCTGGGCAGAGGTGCCTCCTCACTTCCCAGATGATGGGTGGCCGGGCAGGAGGCTCTCCTCACTTCCCAGACGGGCGGCCGGGCAGAGGCTCTCCTCACTTCCCAGATGGGGTGGCCGGGCAGAGGCGCTCCTCACTTCCCAGAATGGGTGGCCGGGCAGGGGCTCCTCACTTCCCAGACGATGGGTGGCCGGGCAGAGGCGCTCTTCACTTCCCAGATGATGGGTGGTCAGGCAGAGGCGCTCCTCACTTCCCAGATGGTGGGTGGCCGGGCAGAGGCCTCACTTCCCAGACGATGGGTGGTCAGGCAGATGCGCTCCTCACTTCCCAGATGGGGTGGCCGGGCAGAGGCGCTCCTCACTTCCCAGATGAAGAGTGGCCGGGCCGAGGCCCTCCTCACTTCCCAGACGGGGTGGCTGGGCAGAGGCTCTCCTCACCTCCCAGACGATGGGTGGTCGTGCAGAGGCGCCTCCTCACTTCCCAGACGGGCGGCCGGGCAGAGGCGCTCTAGACTTCCCAGACGGGGTGGCCGGGCAGAGGCCCTCCTCACTTCCCAGATGGGGCGGCTGGGCAGAGGGCTCCTCACTTCCCAGATGGGGTGGCCGGGCAGAAGCGCTCCTCACTTCACAGACGATGGGTTGTCGGGCAGAGGCGCTCCCTAATTCCCAGATGGGTGGCCGGGCAGAGGCTCTCCTTAGTTCCCAAATGGGGTGGCCGGGCAGAGGCGCTCCTCACTTCCCAGACGGGGTGGTCAGGCAGAGGCGCTCCTCACTTCCCAGATGGTGGGTGGCCGGGCAGAGGCGCTTCACTTCCCAGACGATGGGTGGCGGGCAGAGGGCTCCTCACCTCCCAGGCGATGGGTGGCGGGCAGGCTCCTCACTTCCCAGACAATGGGTGGACGGGCAGAGGTGCTCCTCACTTCCCAGATGGGTGGCGGGCAGGCTCCTCACCTCCCAGACGATGGGTGGCCGGGCAGAGGCGCTCCTCACTTCCCAGACGATGGGTGGTCGGGCAGAGGCGCTCCTCACTTCCCAGACGGGGTGGCCGGGCAGAGGTGCTCCTCACTTCCCAGATGGTGGGTGGCCGGGCAGAGGCGCTCCTCACTTCCCAGACGATGGGTGGACGGGCAGAGGAGCTCCTCACTTCCCAGACGATGGGTGGTCGGGCAGAGGCGCTCCTCACTTCCCAGACGTGGGTGGCCAGGCAGAGGCGCTCCTCACTTCCCAGACGATGGGTGGCCGGGCAGAGGCGCTCCTCACTTCCCAGGCGGTGGGTGGTCGGGCAGAGGCGCTCCTCACTTCCCAGATGGGGTGGCCGGGCAGAGGTGCTCCTCACTTCCCAGATGGTGGGTGGCCGGGCAGAGGCGCTCCTCACTTCCCAGACGGGGTGGCCGGGCAGTGGCGCTCCTCACTTCCCAGACGGTGGGTGTACGGGCAGTTGCTCCTCACTTCCCAGACGATGGGTGGCCGGGCAGAGGCACTCCTCACTTCCCAGATGGGGTGGCCGGGCAGAGGCGCCTCACTTCCCAGACGGTGGGTGGCCGGGCAGAGGCGCCCTCACTTCCCAGATGATGGGTGGTCAGGCAGAGGCACTCCTCACTTCCCAGATGGTGGGTGGCCGGGTAGAGGTGCCCCTCACTTCCCAGACGATGGGTGGCCGGGCAGAGGCTCCTCACCTCCCAGACGGGGCGGTCGGGAAGAGACGCTACTCACTTCCCAGATGGGGTGGTCAGGCAGAGGCGCTCCTCACTTCACAGATGGGGTGGCCGGGCAGAGGCGCTCCTCACTTCCCAGACGTTGGGTGGCCGGGCAGAGGCCTCACTTCCCAGACGATGGGTGGCCGGGCAGAGGCGCTCCTCACTTCCCAGATGATGGGTGGCCGGGCAGAGGCGCTCCTCACTTCCCAGACGATACGGGCGGCTGGGCAGAGGCGCCCTCACTTCCCAGAGGATGGGTGGTCGGGCAGAGGCTCCTCACTTCCCAGACGATGGGTGGCCGGGCAGAGGCGCTCCTCACCTCCCAGACGATGGGTGGCTGGGCAGAGTTGCTCCTCACTTCGCAGATGGGGCGGCCAGGCAGAGGCGCCCTCACTTCCCAGATGGGTGGCCGGGCAGAGGCGCCTCACTTCCCAGACGGGGCAGCCGGGCAGAGGCGCTCCTCACTTCACAGATACGGCTGGGCAGAGGCGCCTCCTCACTTCCCAGACGGTGGTGGCCGGGCAGAGGCGCTCCTCACTTCCCAGTCGTGGTGGCCTGGCAGAGGCCCTCCTCACTTCCCAGACGATGGGTGGACAGGTAGAGGCGCTCCTCACTTCCCAGACGATGGGTGGCCGGGCAGAGGCGCTCCTCACTTCCCAGATGGTTGCCGGCAGAGACGCTCCTCACTTCCCAGAAGTGGGTGGCCGAGCCAAGGAGCTCCTCACCTCCCGGACGATGGGTGGCCGGGCAGAGGCTCTCCTCACTTCCCAGACGGGGCGGCTGGGCAAGGGCGCTCCTCAATTCCCAGATGGGGTGACCGGGCAGAGGTCCTCCTCACTTCCCAGACGATGGGTGGCCGAGCCGAGGCACTCCTCACATCCCAGACGGTGTGTGGCCGGGCAGATGCGCTCCTCCCTTCCCAGAATGGGTGGCCGGGCAGAGGCGCTCCTCACTTCCCAGAAGATGGGTGGCCGGGCAGAGGCGCTCCTCACTTCCCATATGGGGTGGCGGGCAGAGGCTCTCCTCACTTCCCTGATAATGGGTCATCGGGCAGAGGCGCTCCTCACTTCCCAGACGATGGGCGGCCGGGCAGAGGCGCTCCTCACTTCCCAGACGGGGTGGCCAGGCAGAGGCGCTCCTCACCTCCCAGACGATGGGTGGCCAGGCAGAGGCGCTCCTCACTTCCCAGACAATGGGTGGTCGGGCAGAGGCGCCTCCTCACTTCCCAGACGGGCGGCCGGGCAGAGGCGCCTCACTTCCCAGATGGGGTGGCTGGGCAGAGGCCCTCCTCACCTCCCAGACGATGGGTGGTCAGGCAGAGGCGCTCCTCACTTCCCAGAAGATGGGTGGCCAGGTAGAGGCGCTCCTCACTTCCCAGACCATGGGTGGCGGGCAGAGGCGCTCCTCACTCCCAGACGTTGGGTGGCCGGGCAGAGGCGCCCTCACCTCCCAGAAGATGGGGTGGCGGGCAGAGGCCCTCCTCAATCCCAGACAATGGGTGGCCGGGCAGAGGCGTTCCTCACCTCCCAGACAATTGGTGGCCGGGCAGAGGCACTCCTCACTTCCCAGAAGATGGGTGGCCAGGCAGAGGCGCTCCTCACTTCCCAGAGATGGGTGGCCGGGCAGAGGAGCTCCTCACTTCCCAGATGATGGGTGGCTGGGCAGAGGCTCTCCTCACTTCCCAGAAGGGGTGGCGGGCAGGCTCCTCACTTCCCAGGCGATGGGTGGCGGGCAGAGGTGCTCCTCACTTCCCAGACGATGGGTGGCCGGGCAGAGGCGCTCCTCACTTCCCAGACGGGCGGCCGGGCAGAGGCGCTCCTCACTTCCCAGACGATGGGTGGCCGGGCAGAGGCTCTCCTCACTTCTCAGACGATGGGTGGCCGGCTAGCATGTCCCCTCACTTCCCAGAGGATGGGTGGCCGGGCAGAGGCTCTCCTCACCTCCCAGACGATGGGTGGCCGGGCAGAGGAGCTCCTCACCTCCCAGACGATGGGTGGCCGGGCAGAGGCGCTCCTCACTTCCCAGACGGGGTGGCCGGGCAGAGGCTCCCCTCACTTCCCAGATGTTGGGTGGCCGGGCAGAGGCGCTCCTCACCTCCCAGACGATGGGTGGCCGGGCAGATTCTCTCCTCACTTCCCAGACGGTGGGTGGCCGGGCAGAGGCGCTCCTCACTTCCCAGATGGTGGGTGGCCGGGCAGAGGCCCTCCTCACTTCCCAGTCAGGGTGGCCTGGCAGAGGCCCTCCTCACTTCCCAAATGATGGGTGGCCAGGTAGAGGCGTTCTTCACTTCCAAGACGATGGGTAGACGGGCAGAGGTGCTCCTCACCCCCCGGACGATGGGTGGTCGGGCAGAAGCACTCCTCACTTCCCAGGCGACGGGCGGCTGGGCAGAGGCCCTCCTCACTTCCCAGATGGGGTGGCGGGCAGAGGCGCCCCTCACTTCCCAGACGATTGGTGGCCGGGCAGAGGCGCTCCTCACCTCCCAGATGGGGTGGCCGGGCAGAGGCTCCTCACTTCCCAGATGATGGGTGGCCGGGCAGAGGCCCTCCTCACTTCCCAGATGATGGGTGGCCGGGCAGAGGCGCTCCTCACTTCCCAGATGATGGGTGGCCGGGCAGAGGCTCTCCTCACTTCCCAGATGGGTGGCCGGGCAGAGGCGCTCCTCACTTCCCAGACGATGGGTGGCCAGGCAGAGGCGCTCCTCACTTCCCAGACGATGGGTGGTCGGGCAGAGGCACTCCTCACTTCCCAGAAGATGGGGTGGCGGGCAGAGGAGCTCCTCACCTCCCAGACGATGGGCGGCCAGGCAGAGGCGCTCCTCACTTCCCAGACGATGGGTGGCCGGGCAGAGGCGCCTCACTTCCCAGGCGATGGGTGGCGGGCAGGCTCCTCACTTCCCAGGCGATGGGTGGCGGGCAGAG
Source organism: Hoolock leuconedys (assembly GCA_023748175.1). Classification (NCBI taxonomy): domain Eukaryota; kingdom Metazoa; phylum Chordata; class Mammalia; order Primates; family Hylobatidae; genus Hoolock; species Hoolock leuconedys. Next base: position 18,047 of record JAKGGE010000435.1, on the reverse strand, counting down.
GTGCTCCTCACTTCCCAGACGATGGGTGGCCGGGCAGAGGCGCTCCTCACTTCCCAGGCGATGGGTGGCGGGCAGAGGCGCTCCCTCACTTCCCAGATGGGTGGCCGGGCAGAGGCGCCCCTCACCTCCCAGACGATGGGTGGCCGGGCAGAGGCGCTCCCTCACTTCCCAGACGATGGGTGGCCGGGCAGAGGCCTTCCTCACTTCCCAGACGTTATGTGGCCGGGCAGAGGCCTTCTCACTTCCCAGATGATATGTGGCCGGGCAGAGGCTCCTCACTTCCCAGAGGGTTGGTAGCCGTGCAGAGGCCCTCCTCACCTCTCAGACTATGGGTGGCCGGGCAGAGGCGCTCCTCACTTCCCAGACAATGGGTGGTCGGGGAGAAGCACTCCTCACCTCCCAGACGGGACAGCAGGGCAGAGGTGCTCCTCGCTTCCCAGACAGTGGTTGGCCGGGCAGACGCGCTCCTCACTTCCCAGACGGTTGGTGGCCGGGCAGAGGCCTCCTCACTTCCCAGACGATGGGTGGCCGGGCAGAGGCACTCCTCACTTCCCAGAGATGGGTGGCCGGGCAGAGGCTCTCCTCACTTCCCAGATGGGTGGCCGGCAGAGGCGCCCTCACCTCCCAGAAGATGGGTTGTCGGGCAGAGGCGCTCACTTCCCAGATGGGTGGCCGGGCAGAGGCCTCACTTCCCAGACGCATGGGTGGCCGGGCAGAGGCGCCTCACTTCCTAGACTGTGGGTGGCCGGGCAGAGGCGCTCCTCACTTCCTCCCAGACAGGTGGCCGGGCAGAAGCGCTCCTCACTTCCCAGAAGATGGGTGGCCGGATAGAGGCGCTCCTCACCTCCCAGACAGTGGGTGGTCTGGCAGAGTCGCTCCTTAATTCCCAGATGGTGGGTGGACAGGCAGAGGTGCTCCTCACTTCCCAGACGATGTGTGGCCGGGCGGAGGCACTCCTCACCTCCCAGATGATGGGTGGCCGGGCAGAGGCTCTCCTCACTTCCCAGATAATGGGCGGCCGGGCAGAGGCGCCTCCTCACTTCCCAGACGGTGGCTGGCCGGGCAGAGGCGCTCCTCACTTCCCAGACGATGGGTGGCCGGGCAGAAGCGCTCCTCACATCCCAGACGATGGGTGGCCGGGCAGAGGCCTCCACCTCCCAGACAGGTGGCCGGGCAGAGGCGCCTCCTCACCTCCCGGACAATGAGTGGCCGGGCAGAGGCACTCCTCACTTCCCAGACGCATGGGTGGCCGGGCACGAGGCGCCTCACCTCCCAGATGGTGGTTGACCGGGCAGAGGTGCTCCCCACTTCCCAGTTGATGGGTGGCCGGGCAGAGGCGCTCCTCAATTCCCGAACAGGGCGGCCGGACAGAGGCGCTCCTCACCTCCCAGACGGTGGGTGGTCGGCAGAGGCGCCTCATCTCCCAGACGATGGGTGGCCGGGCAGAGGCGCTCCTCACTTCCCAGACGGGCGGCCCGGCAGAGGCGCTCCTCGCCTCCCAGAAAATGGGCGGCCGGGCAGAGGCGCTCCTCACTTCCCAGATGATGGGTGGCCGGGCAGAGGTGCTCCTCACTTCCCAGACGGTGGGTGGTCGGGCAGAGGCGATCCTCACTTCCCAGATGGGGAGGCCCGGCAAATTCGCTCCTCACCTCCCAGACAATGGGTCACTGGGCAGAGGTGCTCCTCACTTCCCAGATTGGGTGGCCGGGCAGAGGCGCCTCACCTCCCAGACGATGGGTGGCCGGGCAGAGGCGCTCCTCACTTCCCAGACGGTGGGTGGTCGGGCAGAGGCGCTCCTCACTTCCCAGATGATGGGTGGCTGGGCAGAGGCGCTCCTCACCTCCCAGACGATGGGTGGCTGGGCAGAGGCGCTCCTCACCTCCCAGACGATGGGTGGCGGGCAGAGGCGCTCCTCACCTCCCAGACGATGGGTGGCCGGGCAGAGGCGCCTCCTCACTTCCCAGAGTGGGTGACCGGGCAGAGGCGCTCCTCACTTCCCAGATGGGGCAGCCGGCAGAGTCGCTCCGCACCTCCCAGATGATGGGTGGCCGGGCAGAGGTGCTCCTCACTTCCCAGAAGAGGGTGGCAGGGCAGAGGCGCTCCTCACTTCCCAGACGATGGGTGGCCGGGCAGAGGCGCTCCTCACTTCCCAGACGATGGGTGGCCGGGCAGAGGCGCTCCTCACTTCCCAGACTGGGTGGCTGGGCAGAGGCGCTCCTCACCTCCCAGATGATGGGTGTCTGGGCAGAGGCTCCTCACTTCCTCCCAGACGGGGCAGCCGGGCAGAGGCGCTCCTCACTTCCTCCCAGACGGGTGGCTGGGCAGAGGCGCCTCACTTCCCAGACCGGATGGCCGGGCAGAGGCGCTCCTCACCTCCCAGACGATGGGTGGCAGGGCAGAGGTGCTCCTCACCTCCCAGATGATGGGTGGCCGGGCAGAGGCCTCCTCACTTCTTCCCAGGCGATGGGTGGCCGGGCAGAGGCGCTCCTCACTTCTTCCCAGACGGGTGGCTGGGCAGAGGCGCCTCCTCACCTCCCAGATGATGTTTGGCTGGGCAGAGGCGCTCCTCACTTCCCAGAGATGGGTGGCCGGGCAGAGGCGCCCTCAATTCCCAGAAAATGGGTGGCCGGGCAGAGGCTCTCCTCACTTCCCAGACAGGGTGGCAGGGCAGCGGCGCTCCTCACCTCCCAGAAAATGGGTGGCTGGGCAGAGGCGCTCCTCACTTCCCAGATGGGGCGGCCGGGCAGAGGCCCTCCTCACTTCTTCCCAGACTGGGTGGCCGGGCAGAGGCGCTCCTCACTTCTTCCTGGTGGGTGGCGGGCAGGCTCCTCACTTCCCAGATGGGGTGGCCGGGCAGAGGCTCCTCACTTCTTCCCAGATGGGGCGGCCGGGCAGAGGCACTCCTCACTTCCCAGATGGGGCGGCCGGTGCCGAGGCGCTCCTCACTTCCCAGACGATGGATGGCCAGACAGAGGCGCTCCTCACATCCCAGACGATGGGTGGCGGGCAGGCTCCCTCACCTCCCAGACGATGGGAGGTCAGACAGAGGTGCTCCTCACTTCCCAGGCGGTGGGTGGCCGGGCAGAGGTGCTCCTCACTTCCCAGGCGGGGTGGCGGGCAGAGGCTCCTCACTTCTTCCCAGACAGGGTGGCGGGCAGGCTCCTCACTTCCCAAACGGGATGGCCGGGCAGAGGCGCTCCTCACTTCCCAGATGATGGGTGGCTGGTAGAGGCTCTCCTCACCTCCCAGATGATGGGTGGCCGGGCAGAGGCGCTCCTCACCTCCCAGACGTGGGTGGCCGGGCAGAGGCGCTCCTCACTTCCCAGATGGTGGGTGGCCGGGCAGAGGCGCGCGTCACCTCCCTGACGATGGGTGGCTGGGCAGAGGCGCTGCTCACTTCTTCCCAGATGGGGCGGCCGGGCAGAGGCCTCCTCACTTCTTCCCAGACGGGGCGGCCGGGCAGAGGTGCTCCTCACCTCCCAGACGATGGGTGGCCTGGCAGAGGTGCTCCTCACTTCCCAGACGATGGGTGGCCGGGCAGAGGCGCTCCTCACTTCCCAGACGAGGCGGCCGGGCAGAGGTGCTCCTCATTTCCCAGATGATGGGTGGCCGGGCAGAGGCGCTCCTCACTTCCCAGATGGGGCGGCCGGCAGAGGCGCTCTTCACTTCCCAGATGGGGCGGCCGGGCAGAGGCTCCTCACTTCCCAAACGGGATGGCCAGGCAGAGGCGCTCCTCACTTCCCAGATGGGGTGGCCGGGCAGAGGTGCTCCTCACTTCCCAGACGATGGGGGGCCGGGCAGAGGTGCTCCTCACTTCCCAGATGGGGCGGCCGGGCAGAGGCGCTCCTCGCTTCCGAGACGGGGTGGCCGGCCAGAGGCGCTCCTCACTGCCCAGTCAATGGGTGGCCGGGCAGAGGCGCTCCTCACATCCCAGACGATGGGTGGCCGGGCAGAGGCGCTCCTCAATTCCCAGATGATGGGTGGCCGGGCAGAGGCGCTCCTCACTTCCCAGACGATGGGTGGCCGGGCAGAGGCCCTCCTCACTTCCCAAACGGGGCGGCCGGGCAGAGGCTCTCCTCACTTCTTCCCAGACGGGGTGGCCGGGCAGAGGCGCTCCTCACTTCCCAGACGGTGGGTGGCCGGGCAGAGGTGCTCCTCACTTCCCAGATTGGGTGGCCGGGCAGACGCTCTCCTCACTTCCCAGATATGGTGGCCGGGCAGAGGCGCTCCTCACTTCCCAAACGGGATGGCCGGGCAGAGGCGCTCCTCACTTCCCAGATCGGGTGGCCGGGCAGAGGAGTTCCTCACTTCCCAGACAATGGGGGGCCGGGCAGAGGTGCTCCTCACTTCCCAGATGGGGTGGCCGGGCAGAGGCGCTCCTCACTTCCCAAACGGGGCGGCCGGGCAGAGGCGCTCCTCACCTCCCAGGCGATGGGTGGCCTGGTAGAGGTGCTCCTCACTTCCCAGATTGGGCGGCCGGGCAGAGGCGCTCTTCACTTCCCAAACGGGATGGCCGCGCAGAGGCGCTCCTCACCTCCCAGACGATGGGTGGCTGGGCGGAGGTGCTCCTCACCTCCCAGACTATGGGTGGCCGGGCAGAGGCGCCTCACTTCCCAGGCGATGGGTGGCTGGGCAGAGGCGCCTCACATCCCAGAGGCTGGGTGGCTGGGAAGAGGCCCTCCTCACTTCTTCCCAGACGGGACAGCCGGGCAGAGGCGCTCCTCACTTCTTCCCAGGCGATGGGTGGCCGGGCAGAGGCGCTCCTCGCTTCCCAGACGGTGGGTGGCCGAGCAGATGTGCTCTTCACTTCCCAGACGAAGCGGCAGGGCAGAGGCGCTCCTCACCTCCCAGACGAGGGTGGCCGGGCAGAGGCGCTGCTCGCATCCCAGACGATGGGTGGACGGGCAGAGGCGCTCCTCACCTCCCAGACGATGGGTGGCTGGGCAGAGGCGCTCCTCACTTCCCAGATGGTGGGTGGTCGGGCAGAGGCTCCTCACTTCCCAGGCGATGGGTGGCCGGGTAGAGGCGCCTCCCTCACTTCCCAGAAGATGGGTGGCAAGGCAGAGGCGCTCCTCACCTCCCAGCGATGGGTGGCCGGGCAGAAGCGCTCCTCACCTCCCAGACGATGGGTGGCCTGACAGAGGATCTCCACAACTCCCAGACGATGGGTGGCTGGGCAGAGGCGCCCTCACTTCCCAGACGGAGCGGCCAGGCAGAGGCGCTCCTCACTTCCCAGGCGATGGGTGGCGGGTATGAGGCGCTCCTCACTTCCTCCCAGACGGGCGGCCGGGCAGAGGCGCTCTCACATCCCAGACAATGGGTGGCCGGGCAGAGGCTCCTCACTTCCCAGACGGGCGGCCGGGCAGAGGTGCTCCTCACTTCTTCCCAGACGGGCGTCCGCATTGCAGGCCCCTCCTCCTCCTCACTTCCTCCCAGACGGGCGGCCGGGCAGAGGCTCCTCACTTCCTCCCAGACGGGTGGCCGGGCAGAGGCGCTCCTCACCTCCCAGACGATGGGTGGCTGGGCAGAGGCGCCTCACTTCCCAGGCGGTGGGTGGCGGGCAGAGGCGCCTCACTTCCCAGACGGGCGGCCGGGCAGAGGCGCCTCACTTCCCAGACGGGCGGCCGGGCAGAGGCGCCTCACTTCTTCCCAGACGGGCGGCCGGGCAGAGGCGCTCCTCACCTCCCAGGCGATGGGTGGCCGGGCAGAGGCGCTCCTCACTTCCCAGATGATGGGTGACCGGGCAGAGGCGCTCCTCACTTCCCAGAAGTGGTGGTCGGGCAGAGGCGCTCCTCACATCCCAGACGATGGGTGGCCGGGCAGAGGCGCCTCACTTCCCAGACTGTGGGGTTTCTGCAGCCGGCCTCATATCCCAGATGGTGGGTGGCTGGGCAGAGGCGCCTCCTCACATCCCAGACAGGTGGCTGGGCAGAGGCGAACCTCACTTCTTCCCGGACGGGCGGCCGGGCAGAGGCTCCTCACTTCTTCCCGGACGGTGGCTAAGAAAAAGGCACTCCTCACTTCTTCCCAGACGGGCGGCCGGGCAGAGGCTCCTCCTCACTTCCCAGGCGATGGGTGGCCGGGCAGAGGCTCCTCCTCACTCCTCCCTGCTATCTTAGTCTGCCCATGGTTTTCCTCCTCCCAGACGGGCGGCCGGGCAGAGGCTCCTCACTTCTTCCCAGACCGGTGGCCGGTCAGAGGCCCCCTCACCTCCCAGACGATGGGTGGCTGGGCAGAGGCGCTCCTCACCTCCCAGACGATGGGTGGACGGGCAGAGGTGCTCCTCACTTCCCAGGCGATGGGTGGCAGGGCAGAGGCGCTCCTCACTTCCCAGGCGGTGGGTGGCGGGCAGAGGTGCTCCTCACCTCCCAGCGATGGGTGGCCGGGTAGAGGCGCTCCTCACATCCCAGATGGGGCAGCTGGGCGGAGGCGCTCCTCACCTCCCAGATGATGGGTGGCCGGGCAGAGGTGCTCCTCACTTCCCAGACGATGGGTGGCCGGGCAGAGGTGCTCCTCACTTCAGACGAGCTGCCAGGCAGAGGCGCCTCACTTCCCAGACGATGGGTGGCAGGGCAGAGGCGCCTCCTCACTTCTTCCCAGACGTGGTCGGGCAGAGGCGCCCTCACTTCCCAGACGTGGGTGGCCGGGCAGAGGTGCTCCTCACCTCCCAGACTCCATGGGTGGCCGGGTAGAGGCGCCTCCCTCATTTCCCAGACGATGGGTGGCCTGGCAGAGGCGCCTCACTGGGCAACCTGGGCTTGAGCAGAGGCTCCTCAGTTCCCAGACAACGGGGTGGTCGGGCAGAGGCGCTCCTCACTTCCCAGACGGGGCAGCTGGGCAGAGGCCCTCCTCACCTCCCAGGCGATGGGTGTCCGGGTAGAGGCGCTCCTCACTTCCCAGATTGGGCGGCCGGGCAGAGGCGCTCTTCACTTCCCAGACGAGGTGGCCGGGCAGAGGCGCTGCTCGAATCCCAGATGATGGGTAGACGGGCAGAGGTGCTCCTCATGTCCCAGATGATAGGCGGCTGGGCAGAGGCGCTCCTCCCTTCCCAGATGGTGGGTGGCCGGGCAGAGGCTCTCCTCACCTCCCAGACGGGCGGCCGGGCAGAGGCGCCTCCTCACCTCCCAGACTCCATGGGTGGCCGGGCAGAGGTGCTCCTCACTTCCCTGACGGTGGGTGGTCTGGCAGAGGTGCTCCTCTCTTCCCACATGGGGTGGCCGGGCAGAGGCGCTCCTCACTTCCCAGACGGTGGGTGGTCTGGCAGAGGTGCTCCTCATTTCCCAGATGATGGGTAGACGGGCAGAGGTGCTCCTCACTTCCCAGACGATGGGTGGCCGGTCTGAGGGGCCTCCTCATTTGCCATATGATGGGCGGCTGGGCAGAGGCGCCTCACTTCCCAGATGGTGGGCGGCCGGGCAGAGGTGCTCCTCACTTCCCAGATGGGGCGGCTGGGCAGAGAAGCTCTCCTCACTTCCCAGACGGGGTGGCCGGGCAGAGGCGCTCCTCACTTCCCAGACGGTGGGTGGCCGGGCAGAGGCACTCCTCACTTCCCCAGACCATGGGTGGCCGGGCAGAGGCGCTCCTCACTTCCCAGACGATGGGTGGCTGGGCAGAGGCGCTCCTCACTTCCCAGACGGTGGGTGGCCAGGCAGAGGGGCTCCTCACTTCCCAGACGAGTGGGTGGCCAGGCAGAGGTGCTCCCTCACCTCCCAGACGGGGTGGCCGGGCAGAGGCGCTCCTCACTTCCTCCCAGACGCGGTGGTCGGGCAGAGGCACTCCTCACTTCCCAGATGGTGGTGTCCTGCAGGCGCTCCCCAGTCTCTGGGTGATCTTGCATCTGCACGCAGAGGAGCTCATCACTCTTCCCATACAGGGTGGTCGTGGGAAGAGGCGCCCCACCTCCCAGATGATGGGTGGCCGGGCAGAGGCGCCCTCACCTCCCAGACAATGGGTGGCCGGGCAGAGGCGCCTCCTCACTTCCCAGATGGGGCTGCCGGGCAGAGGCTCCTCACTTCCCAGATGGGGCTGCCGGGCAGAGGCGCCTCCTCACCTCCCAGATGGGTGGCGGGCAGAGGCGCTCCTGACTTCCCAGATGGGGCTGCCGGGCAGAGGTGCTCCTCACTTCCCAGACGGGTGGCCGGGCAGAGGCTCTCCCTCACCTCCCAGACCATGGGTGGCCAGGCAGAGGCCTCCCTCACTTCCCAGACGATGGGGTGGCCGGGCAGAGGCCCCTCACCTCCCAGACAGGATGGGTCTGAAGAGGCGCCCTCATTTCCCAGGCGATGGGTGGCTGGCAGAGGCGCCTCACTTCCGAGATGGTGCGTGGTCGGGCAGAGGCGCTCCTCACTTCCCAGATGGGGCTGCCGGGCAGAGGCGCTCCTCACTTCCCAGACTGGGAGGCTGGGAAGAGGCGCTCCTCACTTCTTCCCAGACTGGGTGGCGGGGAAGAGGCCCTCCACACTTCATTCCAGACGGGTTGGCTGGGAAGAGGCGCTCCTCATTTCCCAGCCGATGTGTGGCCATGCAGAGGCGCCCTCACCTCCCAGACAATGGCTGGCCGGGCAGAGGCGCACTCCTCACTTCCCAGACGATGGGTGGCCGGGCAGAGCCTCCTCAGCTCCTGTGACAATGGATGGCCGGGCAGAGGCGCTCCTCACTTCCCAGACGGTGCGTGGTCGGGCAGAGGCGCTCCTCACTTCCCAGACCGTGCGTGGTCGGGCAGAGGCGCTCCTCACTTCTTCCCAGACAATGGATGGCCGGGCAGAGGCACTCCTCACTTCTTCCCAGACACTGGGTTGCCGGACAGAGTTGCTCCTCACTTCCCAGACGGTGCGTGGTCGGGCAGAGGCGCTCCTCACTTCCAAGACGGGGCGGCTGGGAAGAGGTGCTCCTGTCTTCTGAGACGGGGCTGAGGGGCAGAGGCGCTCGTCACCTCTCAGACGATGAGTGGTCGGGCAGAGGCGCTCCTCATTTCCCAGACGATGGGTGGCCAGGCAGAGGCGCCTCACTTCCCAGAGTGGGTGGCGGGCAGAGGCGCTCCTCATTCCCAGACGATGGGTGGCCGGGCAGAGGTGCTCCTCATTTCCCATACGATGGGTGGCCGGGAAGAGGTGCTCCTCACTTCCCAGACAGGGGGCTGGGCAGAGGCGCTCCTCACTTCCCAGACGGGATGGCCAGGCAGAGGCGCTCCTCCCTTCCTCCCTGACGGGGTGGCCGGGCAGAGGCGCGCCTCACTTCCCAGACGAGGCGCCCGGGCAGAGGTGCACCTCACTTCCCAGATGATGGGTGGCTGGGCAGAGGCGCTCCTCACTTCCCAGACAGGGTGGCTGGGCAGAGGCGCTCTCACTTCCCAGACGATGGGTGGCCAGGCAGAGGCTCTCCTCCCTTCCAGACGGTGGATGGTCGGGCAGAGGCGCTCCTCACTTCTTCCCAGACAGGGCGGCCGGGCAGAGGCGCTCCTCACTTCTTCCCAGACAGGCTGGCCGCTCCCTCACTTCTTCCCAGACAGGCTGGCCGGGCAGAGGTGCTCCTCACCTCCCAGACCATTGGTGGCCGGGCAGAGGCGCGCCTCACTTCCTAGACAGTGGGTGGCCGGGCAGAGGCGCTCCACACTTCCCAGATGGGGCGGCCGGGTAGAGGCTCTCCTCACTTCTTCCCAGACAGGGCGGCCGGGCCGAGGTGCCCTCATTAGACATGAGGGCCGGGCTGAGTGGCGCTCCTCACTGCCCAGACGATGGGTGGCCGGGCAGAGGCGCTCCTCACTTCCCAGACAGGGTGGCCGGGCAGAGGCGCTCCTCACTTCTTCCCAGACTGGGCAGCCGGGCAGAGGCGCTCCTCACTTCTTCCCAGACGATGGGTGGCGGGCAGAGGCCTGCTCACTTCCCAGACTGGGTGGCCGGGAGCAGAGGCGCTCCTCACCTCCCAGGCGATGGGTGGCCAGGCAGAGGCGCTCCTCACTTCTTCCCAGGCGATGGGTGGCCGGGCATAGGTCCTCCTCACTTCCCAGACTGGGCAGCCGGGCAGAGGCGCTCCTCACTTCCCATACGGGATGGCGGGCAGAGGCGCTCCTCACCTCCCGAACAGAAGCTGACGGGCAGAGGCGCTCCTCACCGACAGGGGCAGGGGCGAGAAACGCTCTCACCCACCAAGCGATGGGTGGTGGCCGGGCGAAGGCTCCTCCACCTCCCAGATGATGTGTGGCTGGACAGAGGCTACTCCCACTTTTTTCCCGAATGGGGAGCGCCCATGAGCAGAGGCTCCTAAATTCTTCGGATGGGGCGCCCTGGCAGAACCTCCTTCTTCCCGAACCCGGGCGGCACTTGGGCAGGCTCCACCTCCGCCCTTCCAGTGAGGCCAGGCGGAAGTGCTCTTCACTTCTTCCCAGATGGGGTGGCGGGAGGTAGGCGGCTCCTGCTCCCAGATGATGGAGTGGCAGGACAGGAGGCTCCTCACTTCAAGGAACCAGGATTGCCGGGCCGAGGTGTGCTCTCCAAATCCCGGGCAGTGGAGGGTGGCAGGCAGAGGCTCCTCACTTCGCCAGGAGTGAGGGGCAGCCGGGCAGTGGCTCCTCACTTCCCAGAGGATGGAGTGGCCGGGCAGAGAGTGGTCCTCATTTTACCTAAATGATGGATTGCAGGACGGGAAGCTCTCACCCCTCCCAGATGGCAGGGGGCCGGTCAGGAGAGGCGCCACCCTCACTTATTTCTCAAGATAGGCTAGAGGCGGGCAGGGGTGCTCACTCACTTCCCCAGGTGGGCGAACGTGCTCACGGCTAGCCCCAAGCGGGGTGGCGGGGCAGGGGGGCCGCCTCTCCTTCCAGGCAGTGTGGCCGGGCAGAGGCGCTCTTCCCTTCCTCTCGGCCGGGGCAGCCGGGCAGAGGCGCTTCCTCACCTCCAGGGCCGATGGGTGGCGGGCAGATTAAGAGCTCCTTCACTACCCGAACAGGATGGCGGCAGAGCTCCTGCTTCCAAAACGATGGGAGGCCAGGGCAGGGGTGCCCTCTTTGAATGATGGGTGGCGGGCAGAGGAGCTCCTCATTTTCCAGACGATGGTTGGCCCGGCAGAGGCGCTCCTCACTTCCCAACGGGGCCCGGTCCGAAGCGGTGGCGCTCCTGACCTCCCAGATGGTGGGTTTGTTGGGCAGAGGCGCTCCTCACTTCCCGGGCAGGGGTGGCAGGCCAGAATCTCCCCTCTCCACTTCCCCAGGCAGGTGGCGGGAAGAGGCCTCCTAACCTCCCAGGCGATGGGTGTCCGGGGTAGAAATACTCTCACTGCAGGGGCAGATGGGAATTTGGCCACGGGATGAAGCTCAGCACAAAAGATAGTGGGAGGCCGAGGGCAGAGCTCCCTCACCACAGAGGGATGGTGGCCGAGGCGAAGGCATCCTCCTCCCAGGCTAGTGGGTGGCAGAGACAGGCTCTCACGCCTCCCAGGGCAAAGGGCAGCCGGGCAGAGGCTCAGCTTCTTCCCAGGCAGAATGGAGTAGCCAGTTGGGAGGCTCCTCACTTCCCAGGCGGGAAGGCGGGCAGAGAAGGCTCCCCTCCTTCCCAGATGGGGAGGCGGCCGGGCAGGCTCTCACTTCGCTGAGAAAGGGGTGGCGGGCAGGAGAGGCCCCTCTCGCTCTTCAGATGGGAGTGTGATTCGGGGGCTCTCCTTTCCTCCCAGACTAGTGGGCAGCCGGGCAGGAGGCCTCCTCACATCCCCAGGGCGGGATGGCAGCTGTGAAGCTCCTCACTTGCTGGACTGGTGGGTGGCGATCAGTGGTTGCCCTCACTTCCAAGGCTGACAGCCGGGCAGAGGTGTCCCTCACTTCCCAGATGATGGTTGGCCGGGCAGAGGCACTCCTCATTTCCCAGACGATGGGTGGCCGGGCAGAGGCTCTCCTCACATCCCAAACGGGGCAGCTGGGCAGAGGCCCTCCTCACTTCCCAAATGATGGGTGGCTAGGCAGGGCCCTCACCTCCAGAGCAATGGGTGGCGGGCAGAGGCCTCTCCGCTTCCCAGTGGAAGTAGCTGGCCAGGCAGAAGCTCCTCTCACCCTACCAGGAGGGCGGAGAGGCTTCCTTCCGGACTGGGAGGGCTGGAGCAGTATCCCTCACTTCTTCCTGGGCCAGGGCGCCGGGGACGAGAGCGCTCCTCACTCTTGCTTCCCGAAGATGGGGTGGCGGGCAGAGAGGCGGTCCTCACTTCTTCCCAGGCAGGGTGGCTGGGAAGAGGCCTCTCACTTCCTCCCAGAGGAGTGGCCCGTGAGGCTCCTCCTCCAGGCAGTGGTGGCTGGCGGGGGGTTAGCTCCTCCGCTTCCAGATGAGGTGGCCGGGCAGGCTCTCATACGAGGCCCGGCCGAGGCAGAGGCGCTCCTCGCCCTCCCATCACGAGATGGCGGGCAGAAGCTCCTCACCTCCCAGACAGGGCCCGGCCGGGCAGAGGCTCTCGGAAGTTCCGAGGCAGGGCAGCCGGGCGAGAGGCTCCCTCACCACCAGAAACAGTGGGTGGCGGGGCGAGAGGAAAAACCTGCCTGCAGATGATGTGTGGCTGGACAGAGGCTGCTCACTTTTTTGAATGAGGCGAGCAGAGGCGCTCCTAAGGAGTCTTCCGGGCCGAGCCCTGGCAGGCTCCTCACTCTTTCGGACGGCCGGGTGGCTCCTGCTTCCGGTAGGCGGGCAGTGCTCGCCCGCTACTTCAGATGGGGTGGCCGGAGTAAGAGGCTCCCCACCGCCTCCCTGAGCGATGGTGGCTTGAGGACAGAGGCTCCTCACTTCAAGGCAGTTGCCCAGACGGGATGTATATCAAATCTTTAGGCCGTGGGTGGCCCGGGCTTGAGGCTCCTCCCGCCACCATGGCCAGGCAGCGTTGAGCTCCTCCCACTTCCCGAGGGTTGGTGGCGGGCAGAGGTGTTCCTCATTTCCTAGATAGTGGATAGCGGGGCGGGCCTCCTCTCACCCACTCCCAGGCAGGCGGGGTGGCGGTCAGAGGCACCTCACTTATTTCAGGACTAAGGCCGGGCAGAGGTGCTCCTCACTTCCCAGATGAGGCGGCGGGGCGTGCTCCGACTTCTTTAAGCAGGGGTGGCGGGCAGAGGCCACTGCCTCACTTCCTTCCAGGCGGGTGTGGCCGGGCGGCTCCTCGCCCACTCCCAGGGCGGGCAGGCTCCTCACCTCCAGGACGATGGGTGGCCGGGCAGATTCGCTCTTCACTACCCAGACAGGATGGCCCCGGCAGAGCTCCCTCTCCACCCCAGGCGATGGGGAGGCGAATGAGAGGTGCTCACTCACTTCCCAGGCGATGGGTGGCCGGAGCAGAGAGGAGCTCCTGGTGCAGGCTGGCCAGGGTGGCCGAGCAGAGGTGCTCCTCATTTCCCAGAGGATGGGTGGCCGGCAGGCGCTCTCGCTAAGCGGGGCCCGGTCCGGCAGTGGCTCCTCACCTCCCGAATGGTGGAGTTGTTGGGCAGAGGCGCTCTCACTTCCCCAGCGGGGGGTGGCCGAGGGCAGGGGCATGGCTCTCTCTTCCCCAGAGGCAGGGGTGGCAGAAGGGAGGCCCTCAACCTCCCAGGCGGAGTGGGTGGCGGGGCGGAGGCTCCTCACACTCCCAGGCGATGGTGGCGGGTAGGCGGCTCCTCACTTCAAAAGAGCCGATGGTGGCAGGGCAGGCTCCTCACCACCCAGGGATGGGTGTGGCGGGCAGGCTCCTCCTCCCCAGATGATGGGTGGCAGGGCAGAGGCTCCTCACCTCCGGGCCAGGCAGCCCGGGCGGCAGAAAAACCGCCATATTTGAGGCAGTGGTGGCTGGGCAGAGGCGGCTCACTCACTCCCAGATGGGAGGCCACGGGCAAGCTCCTCCACTTCCAGTGGGGCTGGCCAGACTAGGCGCTGTCTTTCCTTGCTTCCAGAAAGGGGTGGCCGGGCAAGAGGCCCTCCTCCTTCTTCCCAGATGGGGTGGCAGTCCGGGAGAGGAGATATGGCCTGGGGCTGAGGCAGGGCAGAGGCACCTCCTCACATCCCAGGCAGGATGGCTAGCAGAAGGCATCCCTCCAGTTCCCAGGCGGTGGGTCACGCCACGGTCAGTGGTGCTCCTCACTTCCAGATGAGAGCAGCGGGCGAGAGTGCTCTCACTTTAGATGATGGGCCGGGCAAGGAAAAACCTCGAAACGATAAAATTGTGGCCGGGCATCTCACCACTTCCCAAATCCAGGGCCGGGCAGAGGCCCTCCTACTCACTTCCCAAAGTGTTGGATGGCTACAGGCAGGGAGGCCCTCACCTCCCAGGCAGTGGGGTGTCGGGCGGAGGCACCCTCACTTCCCAGTCGATGGCCCCAGCCAGGCAGGCTCCTCACCTACCAGACAGGGCCGGCCAGTCAGAGCCCCTCACTTCTTCCCAGACCCAGGCTGGGCCGAGCTCCACTGCTTCTTCGGGCTGGGGGCGCGGAGGCGCTCCTCACCTTCCAAGACAGGAGTAGCTGGGCAAGGCCAGTCTCGCTTCACTTCCCAGGCAGGGGTGGCGGAAGAGCTCTCACTTCCTCCCAGAGGCGGCCCTGCAAGAGGCCTCCTCCTCCCAGATGATGGGTAGCCCGAGGGCGATGGCTCCTCACTTCCCAGATGGTGACCCGAGACAGAGGCTCCTCACTTCCCAGACTAGGCCCCGGCGGGCAGAGCGCTCCTCCGCCCCCATCTGGGATGGGCGGGGCAGAAACCTGCACCCTCCAGACAGGGCGGCCGGGCAGGCTCCACTACTTCCCGAGCCAAGGGCAGCCGGGCTGGGGCCTCCTCCTGAGCTTTGATGGTGGCGGGCAGGCTCACCTCCCAGATGAGTAGCCCGGCTGGACTTGGAGGCTCACTCACTTTTTCCAGATGGAAGCCCAGGTAGAGCGCTCCTAGAATTCTTCCCGGGCCAAGAGCACAACTTGAAGCACTTTCCACTACACTTCTTTCAGGACGGGCGCCAGGGCAGAGGCTCCTCCACTTCCCAGATAGGCGGGCAGAAGATGCTCTTCACTTCTTCCCAGATGGGGTAGCCGGGTAAGAAGCGGCCTAAGCCTCCCCAGGCGATGGAGTGGCCGGACAGAGGCTCCTCACTTCAAGGCCGAGATTGCGGGCAGATGTGCTCCTCAAATCCCAGGCGATGGTGCGATGGAGCAAGCTCCTCACTTGAGCCAGGTGGCGGGCAGAGCTCTCACTTCCCAGAGGATGGGTGGGGCGGAGTGTTCATATTTCTAGATGATGGATAGCGGGCAGAGGAAACCTCCTACCTCCCGAGCGGCGGTGGCCGGTCAGAGGCAGCCCCACCTCACTTATTTCGAGGATAGGAGGCCGGGGCAGAGGTGCTCCTCCCACTTCCAGATGGGGCCCGGGCCGGGGTGCTCCTGACTTCTTCCAAACAGGGGTGGCGGGCAGGAGGCCACCTCACTGCTTCCCAGACAGCTGGGTGGCGGGCAGAGCACCTCATGGCCTCCGGATGGGGCAAAGTAGTCCTCGCAGCAGATGGGGGAGGCCGGGGCAGAGGGGTGCCTCGCTTCCTTCCCAGTCAGGGTGGCGAGGCAGGGCCCTCACTCACTCCCCTTGAGCCCGGGGAGGCCGGGCAGGGAGGTGCTCCTCACTTCCTCCCAGAGCCCGGGGCTGCCAGGCAAGCTCCCTCACCTCCTAGACGATGGGTAGCCAGGCAGATTAGCTCCTCACCAGACAGGATGGCGAGGGCAGAGCTGCTCACTTCCCAGCAGGCAGCGATGCGTTGGCGGGTAAAGCTCCCTCTCGCCCAGGCGATGGGTGCCCACGGGCAGAGGCATCCGCCACTTCCCAGGCGATGGGTACTCTGGCAGAGTGGCTCCCTCCGCTTTGAACTGGAGGCGAGGGCAGGGGCGTTCCCTCTCTTCCCAGATGGGGCCGAACTGCAGCTCCTCACCTCCCAGGCGATGGGTGGCGGGCAGAGGCGCTCCACTCACCTCCCAGGCGATGGGTGGCGGGCAGAGAGCGCTCCTCACTTCCCAGACTGATGGGTGGCCAGTCAGGCTCCTCACCTCCCAGGCAGGCTGGGGCGGGCAGGCTCCTCACTTCCCAGACAGTAGTTGTCGGTCAAGGCACTCCTCTCCACCCCTCCCGGGCACCGCCTGGCAGGCGCACCTCCATTCTTCCCAGATGGGAGGCTGGCCGAGGGCAAGGCGTCCTCACTTCTTCCAGGATGGGGCGGCCGAGGAACCAGAAGGCTGGCTGCCTCTGCTTCCGGGCCGAGGGAGCCAGCAGAGGCGGCTCCTCCCTTGCCCTCCCAGGCCCAGGGGTGACGGGCAGAGGCTCTCACTCACCTCTTCGGGCCAGGGGCAGATGGGCAGAGGCGGCACCTCCTCACTTCTTCCCTGGGTGGGAGGCGAGACGACCTCCTCACTTCTTCCCGGACGGGAGGGATTTCAGCATGAAGAGCTCCACACTCCCAGATGGGAAGCCGGGCAGATCGCTCCTCACTTCTTAAAGACAGGGTGGCCAGGCAGGAGGCCCTCACACTTCCCAGACAGGGTGGCAGCCAGTCAGAGGAGGCCTCCTCACTTCCTCCCAGACAGGGGAGGCCCGGGGCAGGAGGCTCCCACATCCCAAAGGCAGGATGGCTGGCCAGAAGCTCTCACCCACTTCCCAGACAGTGAGTGGCGAGGAGCAAGAGTTCTCCCTCACTTCCCAGGCGAAGGCGACCTGGCAGGCGGCGCTCCTCACTTCCCAGGCGATGGGTGGCGGGAAGAGGTGCTCATTTCCCAGCGATGAGTGGCGGGCAGGGCGCTCCTCACTTCAGACGATGGGTGGCGGGCAGGCGCACCCCAGCTCCCAGGCGATGGGTGGCCGGGCAGAGGCGCTACTCACTTCCCAATCGATGGGTGGCCCGGCAGATGCGCTCCTCACCTACCAGACGGGGCGGCCGGGCTGGGGTGCCCCTCACTTCTTCCCGGAAGGGGCGGCTGGGCAGAGCCACTCCTCACTTCTTCCAGGCCGGGGCAGCCAGGCAGGCTCCTCACATCTTCCAAACAGGGTGGCGGCAGAGGCTCCTCACTTCCAGGCGATGGGTGTTAGGGCAGAGGCTCCTCATTTCCCAGACGTTGGGTGGCGGGCAGAAGCCTCCCTCACTTCCCAGGCGGGACTGACGGGCAGAGCGTTCCTCATTTCCCAGATGGGGTGGCCTGGCAGAAGCTCCTCACCTCCCACTCCCGATGGGTGGCGGGCAGAGAAGTGGCTCCTCATTTCCCAGGCGATGGGTGACCCGGGCAGAGGCACTCCTCGCACTTCCCCAAGCAGAGGCGGCCAGGCAGGCTCCTCACCTTCCAGACAGTGGGTTGTTGGGCAGTGGCTCTCACTTCCCAGGCAGGTGTCCCTGGCAGAGCCGCTAACTACTGGAAGAGGCTGACTGGGCGCTCCTCAGTGCATGAGCGATGGGTGGCCGGCAGAGGCATCCTCACTTCCCAAGCTGAGGCAGCCGAGCAGGCTCCCTCACCTCCCAGCTGATGGGTGGCGAGACAGAGCTCCTCACTTCCCAAATGCGGCGGGCAGAGCTCCTCACTTCCAGTCGTGGCGGCAGACAGTGCTCCTCACCTCCCAGGCGATGGGTGGCCAGGCAGGGGGCGCTCCCTCACCTCCCAGAAGATGTGTGGCTGGGCAGAGCCACTCCTCACTTCTTCCAGAGAACGCCGGTCTGAGAGTAACTCCTACTTCTTCGGACCTGGGGAGCCCGAGACAGGCGCTCCTCACCTCTTTCCAGATGGGCGGACAGAGGTCACTCCTCACTTCCCAGATGGGAGGCTGACCCGGGCAGGCTCTCACTTCTTCCCAGATGGGGTGGCCGGGCAGAATGTCCTCCTTCCTCCCAGATGGTGTGGCTGGGCAGAAATCCCTCACTTCCTCCCTGGCCAGGCGGCGGACAGAGGCGGCTCCTCACCTCCCAGGCTTGATGGGTGGCGGGCAGGCGCACTCCTCACTTCCCAGACAGGATGGCCGGGCAGAGGCGCTCCTCACTTCTTCCCAGACGGGCAGCGGGCAGTGGCTCTCCCTCAACTCCCAGGCGTGGGTGGCGGGCAGAGGCGCTCC
>JAKGGE010001357.1:0-86561 GCA_023748175.1 Hoolock leuconedys | reverse complement strand
ATGTGTGGCTGGGCAGAGCCTCCTCACTTCTTCCAGAGAACGCCGGTCTGAGAGTAACTCCTACTTCTTCGGACCTGGGGAGCCCGAGACAGGCGCTCCTCACCTCTTTCCAGATGGGCGGACAGAGGTCACTCCTCACTTCCCAGATGGGAGGCTGACCCGGGCAGGCTCTCACTTCTTCCCAGATGGGGTGGCCGGGCAGAATGTCCTCCTTCCTCCCAGATGGTGTGGCTGGGCAGAAATCCCTCACTTCCTCCCTGGCCAGGCGGCGGACAGAGGCGGCTCCTCACCTCCCAGGCTTGATGGGTGGCGGGCAGACGCACTCCTCACTTCCCAGACAGGATGGCCAGGCAGAGGCGCTCCTCACTTCTTCCCGGACCGGGCAGCCGGGTAGTGGCTCTCCTCAACTCCCAGGCGATGGGTGGCCGGGCAGAGGCGCTCCTCACTTCTTCCCACAGCTAGCCTGGAGGCTGAGGAAGGAGAACCACCCAAACCGAGGAGGAGGCTGCAGTTTGTATTCCTCACCACTGCATTCCAGCCTGGGCAACAAGCGTGAAATTCCGACCTAAGGAAAAAAAAGAAACGAGAGAGAGAGAGAGACCGGTTTCACTACGTTGCTCAGGCTTGGGCCTGGAACTCCCAGGCTGAGGGATCACCGCGGGCTGTCCAAGGTCCTGAGACTACAAGGGTGAGCCAGGACGACCGCCCTTCTATTCCTTTCTGTTAATAACCTGGGCCGGGCGCTGTGGCTCACGCCTGCAATCCTGCTGGCACCCCGAAGCCTCGTGCATGCAATCACCCGAGGTCGGGAGTCGAGTTGTAAGGTGACAGAAATGGAAAAAACGAATTCTACCCCAAAAAAAAAAAAGAAGAAAGAAAGAAATTAGCCGGGCATCATGACTCACACCTGGATCCCAGCCACTCAGGAGGCTGAGGCAGGAGAACCACCCAAGAACTGAGGCTGAGGTCGTGTGGGGCGGAGACGTTCACTGCATTCCAGCCAGGGCAACAAGAGCTGCAATTCACCTAAGAAAAAAAAAAAAAAGAGAGAGAGAGACTAGTTTCACCTAAGGCTGTACAGGTTGCCCAAACTCCTACCAAGAGATCCCCACGCCGCCATCCAATGTCCTGAGACTACAAGCGGAGCCACCATGCCAGGCTGATCTATTACTCTGATTACCAAACTGGGCCGGGTGTGGTGGCTCCTGCCTGCAATCCCAGCACCTTGAGAGTGCTAGGCAGGTGGGATCACTGTCTAGATTTGCTTTGAATGAGGTTACAGTTGAGGCAGTGCCTCCCACTTGTCGGGAGACGCGCTCAGCAAGGTAGGTTGTGATCTCCACACCCCATCTAGACTGCCTGCTGCAGCCCAGTTTTGGAGAAGGATCGCCCAGGCATCGCCACCAGGGAAGGACCGCCAGAGAGATGGGCTCTGGAGTCCAGGATTCACGCCTTCAGTTTCAGAACTAAGGGCTAGGGCACCCGGGACCGGTGGCAGGGTGCCGGCGCGACGCAGCGCCTTTCGCTGCAACGCATCCACGGGTGTCAGCAGTGCCCTGAGCAGGCACCGCAGGTGGGGATTTTGCCTATGCAACCCTGGCTCCTCCCGAAGGGGCCCTTTCCCCACCCCTTTCAGATCACTGTGGCTGCACTCGGCAAATGCCCGGGACTGGGACCTCAAGAAGGCTGGTCGCCCCCCGCGGGTGGGACAGCCAGAACCGCCTGCCTCAGGGCTGGCAGGCAGCAGGCCACCCACGCCCCGCTAGAACCGGTGGGCCTGGCCAAACAGGTCTCCTCCGGGCGGGCGCACGAACACGGGCTGGGGCAGTTCCACCTCAAGAGCTCCGGGCGCCTCCCGGAGGGCCTGCATGCAAAAGCAGATGCAGTCTGGCCTCACCACCGCTTCAGGAGCCCCGGACGCTCGTCTCCACTCCCCTCCGGCCTGCTGCTGGATGATCTCCTGGCGTGCCCAGAGTTTCTGCAGCAGGCGCACCCTTTCCTAGAGACTAAGGCCCCGGGGGAGCTGCAGGAAACTGAAGTGCCCGCCGGGCTGCAACCAGCCCTCAGCGAGGAAGAATACCGGGCTCTGCTGGGGAGCATTAGGACGCGGGCTGGGGAGGGGGTCGCGGCAGTGCGGTGGCCTCTCTTTCACAGGGAACCCCTGGCTGGAAGGGTTCCTCCTGGCTGTCTGCCTGGCATTGCTGCCTCCTAGGGACTGGGCCCGTGAGAGACTCGCACAAAGGAGAACTGTTATTCTTCCTGGCATCCCGGGATCCCCGGCCGTGCCCAGGTACCCGGCATGGGTTACCCATCAAGCAAGACGCGACGGGTTTTGCAGCTACCCATGGGGAGCAGCACCGCCCCACCCTGGTGTGGGAGCAGCACCGGCAGAGCTCTCTTGCCTTTCCACCACCCCACCACCGCCTGACCACCGGCTACCCCACTCCGTGGCAGTGTGCGTCATTCCCCGGGCTTGGTGGAGACCCCCGTCACGCGAAACACCGGACACGGGCAGCGTCCAGGCCTTCTGTCCCTCCTGTAGCTCCCTGCACCACCTCCGCCCACCTGCCGCCAAACCCGGTACTCTCGGGCCTCCCAGGCACTGCCACTGTGGAGCGCCTGGTGGCTGTATGCAGACCCCAGACCCCGGGCACACCCGGGATGCTGACCCTTCCGGGCGGGAGGGAAGGCAGGCACATGTGGAGAGAGGAACGGGAGACCTAGAGGGACAGAAGGATGGGCGGAGAGACTTTGGAAGGCAGGGATGGAGGGATGGAGGGAGGGAGGGACAGACCGACAGGGAGAGGGAGGCAGTGAGGAACGGAGGGAAAGACAGAGGGACACAGAGGGAGGCTGGAGGCGGAATGAGTAGCTGGTGGGAGAAAAAGCGTCTCCGGACTCTGAGCAACAGCAGCCCCATGCCCGAAAATGCGTAAGCCGGCACGGGCTGAGGGCTACGGGCGGCCATGGCACTGCTCGCCTGAAGCCTGGGTAATGGGCGTTTCTCAATGTGACAAAACACGGGATTCTGGTTGCCGTGGGTGATCTACCCACGGGATTACCGACTACACCCCTGCCGAGCCCCAGCGAGAGCTTAGGCCGACAGCCCCACAACCGGCCCACAGAGGAGCCACACTCAGGAGGACTGAAGCCTGATTATGATTCCATCAGCCGCCTGGCCTCTGCAGGGGCCGAAGCTCACGCCTCCGCCCCACCCATAACCCGAGAGGCTGACCATGTTGACGGTTTGCTTCTCGGAGCCCTGCGGGCACCCAGAAACATCCAGGGAAGGGAGGAAGAGCAGCATCCTCTCTTCAGCCCCTCCAAACCGGGTCACACCGCAGGACCTCCCAGCATGTTATGGATACGGAACCACCGCTGCCACTCACTGGGATGTATCTTGTCTCTGGGGTTTCGCTCTGGTCTTCGACGGGAGCCACACACCTGCGTGGGTGAGACTGTCACGGCAACGGCGACACCCACAGGCATCGGGTGTCTTCGCGGAGAGGGGGCCTGTAAAACTCAAGACCCACACGGAGGTTCAGTTCCACACTCCACTCCACACTTCCAGGCTGGTTTCTCCCCTGCTGAAGACGCGTGGGAACCCAGGGGGTGGATTCCAGTTCCCACGGGATCCCTGGAGAGGCCCGGAGAGAGCCGGCCCCCACACAAACCCACACCCCTTACCCCTTCCCCCTCTCCCCCTTCCGCTGCGTCTCTCTGGCCACCGGCCACACCCCTCCCAACCCCCCCCAACGCCACCTCACCCAATGCCCCCACCCCCACCAGCACCACCACGCCCCGGGGGCAACTGTGCGCTGGGGCCCCTTGGAGGGCGAGGGAGGGCTGTCCCAGGGCACAGTGGCAGACAAGAAGGGGTGGAGCCTCCCTGCCTGTATTCTTGTAAGAGCTCGCTGGTTGTCGCGCCGCCTCCTGGCTGACCGGCCAACGCATGGTGCTCCCTCACATGGCTCTCCACACCTTCGGGAAGGCACCCTCCAAGGAAGCCCAGGACGGTGACGGGCGAGGAGACCCTGCCTGACCCCGGCAAAGCTTAGCCATGCACGCCTGCTTTGAGCGGAACCCGTATCCGGCATCACTAGGAGAAGGCTGCCCAGGCCATCGGGCGTCTCGAGCCAGGGTCCAGATCTGGTTTCAGAACGAGAGGTCTGGCCAGCTGAGGCAGAACCAGCGGGAATCTCCGCCCTGGCCGTGGGGACGCGCCCTGCAAGAAGGCCGGCGAAAGCGTACCTCCGTCACCCCATCCCAGACGGCCATGCTGCTCTGAGCATTTGAAAAGGATCGCTTTCCAGGCATCGCCACCAGGGAAGGACTGGCCAGAGAGACAGGCCTCCCGGAGTCCAGGATTCCCCGTCTGGTTTCAGAACCGGCGCCAGCACTGGACTGGGTGGCAGGGGGCCGGCGCACGCAGGCGGCCCTGCAACGCGGCCCCCAGCGGGTGTCACCCCTGCTCCCTGGTCGGTGGCCCCGGCTGGCGGGGATTTTGCCTCCGCCGCCCTGGCTCCTCCCGAAGGGGCTCTCTCCCACCCTCAGAAGCTTCCCAGTGGCCTCAAGAGCCCCTCGAAAGCAAAATGCCCGCGGACAGGGATCAGCAGCACATGCACTGCCGGGCCCCCTGGGCGCTGGTGAGGTGACAGCCAGGGCCCGCTTCGCTGGGGCCACAGGGCCAAGGCATGCTTGCGCCACCCACATCCCAGGGCAGTCTGTGGTGGGGCTGGGGCCAGGGACCCCAGATCCCCGGGGCGGCGTGGGAACCCCAAGCCGGGGCAGCTCCACCTCCCCAGCCCACTGAGGGCTCCTGGCCGCTGGAGCAGAGATGTGTTGCCCAAGGGCACCTCCCACCCCGCCCCAGGGGATACTGGCCATCTCCACTCCCCTCCGCCTGCTGCTGATGATCTCTGGCGTGGCCAGAGTTTCTGCAGCAGGCGCACCCTTTCCTAGATACCGAGACCATGGGGGAGCTGCAGGAATTGGAAGAGCCCGGCCAAGGTGGAACCACCCCTCAGTCTTGGGTTAAAGAATACCAGGTTCTGCCTGGAGAGCTTTAACGCTGGGTCGGGACTGGCTCATGGTGAAAGTGTGGCCTCTCTTTAAGGGGAACTCCTGGTTGGGCATGGAGGGCGTGTCTTCCCTCCGGGCTGACCCGCCTGGCATTCCTGCCTCCTATGACTGGGCCTGGTGAGAGATTCCGCAAAAATGAGAACCGCCATCTTTTCCTGGCGCCCCGGGATCCCGAGTCACCCAGGCACCAGCAGGCGGAGCCGCCGTCAAGGCAGACTGGGTTTGCGGGCAGCCACACGGCCTCCTGTGGGAGCAGCCCTGGCAGAGCTCTCTTGCCTTTCCGCCACCCCACCCCCACCTGATCACCGGCTACCCCCCTGCCCCGGCAGTATGCGTCCCACCCCGGACTGGGTGGAGACCTCCCACCCCAAGCAACACCGGGCTTAGGAGAAGGTCCAGGGCTCTCTCCCTGGGGCTCACCTCTTCAGTGCCTCCTCGGGCTTCCCACCATCGCTGGCAACCTCCGTGCCTCTGCCTCCCAGGCTGCAAGTGTCACTGGAGCGGCTCTATGCAGACCCCTGAACCCGGGCACAGCCGGGATGCTGACACTTCCAGGCGGGAGGGAAGGGAGGCACAGGTGGAGAGAGGAACGGGAGACTTAGAGGGAGGGAAGGATGGGCGGAGAGATTTTGGAAGGCAGGGAGCGAGGGATGGAGGGAGGGAGGGAGGGACTGACCGACAGAGAGTGGGAGGCAGTGAGGAACGGAGGGAATGACACTGGGACACAGGGACAAAAGTAGGGCGGGAGGGAACAAAGGACCGAGGGAGGAAGGCAGGGAGAAAAAGCGGTCTCTGGACTCCTGGAGCAACAGCAGCCCCGCGCGGGAAACGTGTAAGCCTGGCGTGTTGAGGGACTGGCAAGGACGGGCACTCGCTCGCTCCACGCCTAAGACAAGTGGTTTCTCAAAGAAAAAGACACGGGAAATACGTTGCCGTGGGGTTTTACCCGCCGGCTTTGAAGGCCACCACACATCCTCAGGTCGATTCCCTGCAGCGGAGCTCCACAGGCCACAGCCCTAGGGACCACCGACTGGCCAGAGAGCCACACTCATGAGGCCTGAAGCCTCATTTCCTTGATTCCACTGGCCGGGCTGGCCTGCAAGGCGTGGCTGGTAGCTCACGCCTCCGACCCATCCCCACCCTGAGAGAGGCTGACCCAGCCTGTTTGAGTCTGAGTCTCCTGCGCGGGGAACCCAGAAACATCCAGGGAAGGGAGGAAGAGCAGCATCCTCTTCGGCCCCCTCCAAACCGGCCACAAAGCAGACCCCCACGTTGCAGGACATGGGAATCCATCGTCAAGCCATCACCGGGATGTATCTTGTCTCTGGGGTTTCGCTCTGGTCTTCGACGGGAGCCACTCACCTGCGTGGGTGAGACTGTCAGGGCAACGGCGACACTCACAGGAATCGGGTGTCGTCACGGAGAGGGGGCCTGTAAAACTCAAGACCCACACGGAGGTTCAGTTCCACACTCCACTCCACACTTCCAGGCTGGTTTCTCCCTACTGAAGACTCGTGGGAACCCAGGGAGCTACTCTCCAGTGTCTCTTGCTGATCTCTTGACAGGCTCGAGAGCTAGCCCGCCCTAAACTTCACCTCCTCTACTCCCTTCCCCTTCTCCCCCTTAAGCTGCATCTCTCTGGCCTCAGGCCCCACCCCTCCCACCACCCCCAACCCCACCTCACCCAATGCCCCACCCCCACAACATCAACACGCCCCAGGGTCGTCAGTGCGCTGGGGCCCCTCTTGGAGGGCAGAGGTGTGGGTGTCTGTCCCAGAAGGCTCAAAGGCAGGCAAGAAAGGGTGGAGCCTCCTGCCTGTGGGCTCATAAGTGCCGCTGGCTGGTTCAGCCAGCCCAGGCTGGACTGAAGTAATGCAAGGTGCTCCCAAGATGGCTCTCCTGACACCTTCGAATGGCACCCTCCCCGCGGAAGCCCGAGGATGAAGATGAGATACTGCCTTGGACCCTCAAATTTAAAGCTTAGGGGCTCCCAAGCCTTTTGAGCTGAACTCACCTGGGCATCGCCACCAGAACGGCTGCCCAGGCCATCAGCTGCCCAGAGCCCAGCCCACATCTGGTTTCAGATTGAGAGGTCACGCCCAGCTGAGGCAGCAATCGTGGGAATTTCCCGCCCCTGGCTTGGGAGACGCTGCCCGCAGGAAGGCAGGCTAAAGTGGCCCTCACACCATCTCAGACGCCCCGTCTTCAGGTCAGAAGGATCAAGCCTGTGCATCACTGCAGGGGAAGGACTGGCCAGAGAGATGGGCCTCCCGGAGTCCAGGATTCACGTCTGGTTTCAGAACGGAAGGGCCATGGACCTGGGACCGGGCGGCAGGGCGCCGGCGCATGCAGGCTGCCCCTGCAACGCGGCCCCCGGTGGGTGTCACCCTGCTCCCTGGTCGGGTGGCCCCGCAGGCGGGATTTTCCCACGCCGCCTCTGGATCCTCCCTGGCGTCTCTCCTACCCTCAGACACCTCCTGTCTCTCCAAGAACTCTTCAAACAAATGCCCAGGGACTGGGACGCCACAGCTGGCGTCTGCTAACTTATGCGGTGGGACAGCCAGCGCCCTCTCAAGCTGGGCCACAGGGCCAAGGCGTGCTTGCGCCACCCACGTCCCAGGGCATTCCATGGTGGGGCTAGGGCCAGGGTCTGCAGTTCAAGCAAAGGAACCCCAACCGGGGCAGCTCCACTCCAGCCCGCTGGCCCCGGGAGGGTTCTGCCAGGAGTACAGATGCAAGCCATCCAGGCTAAGACTTCACTGCCTCCCAGGAGCCTGGGCGCTCATCTCCACTCCCCTCCAGCCTGCTGCTGGATGCTCTTCTGGCGTGCCCAGAGTTTCTGCAGCAGGCGCACCCTTTCCTAGAAACCAAGACCCTGGGGGAGCTGCAGGAATCGGAAGAGGCCGCTGGGCTGGAACCACCCCTCAGCGAGGAAGAATACCGGGTTCTGCTGGAGGAGCTTTAGGACGCGGGATGGGAAAGGGGTCGTGGCAGGGCGGTGGCCTCTCTTTCGCAGGGAACCCCTGGCTGGGCATGGAGGGGCGTGTCTTCCCTCCGGGGTGACCCGCCTGGCATTCCTGCCTCCTAGGACTGGGCCCGGTGAGAGACCCCGCACAAAGGAGAACTGCCATTCTTTCCTGGGCGTCCCGGGGATCACGGAGCAGGCCCAGGTAACAGCAGGCGGATATCTATCACAAGATGTGCTGTTTATGGCAGCCACCCGCCTCCTGTGGCAGCCCAGAGCTCTCTGCCTTCCACCACCCCCCCCACACCTGCCTGACTGGCTACCCTCCCCACCCGGGTAGTATGCCTTGCTGTGGGTTGGGTGGGAGACCCCGGCCCCAAAACACTGCACTGGCAGTCTAGGGCCTCTCCCTCCCCCGGGCTCGCCTCTGTGCTCTCCGCCATTCCACCTGCACACGCCAACCTGTGTCTTGGCGGCCTCCTCGAGCTGCACATCGTGGAGCTTTGGCTGTACAGACCCCAGACCCGGGCACACCAGGGTTGCTGACCCTTCCAGGCGGGAGGGAAGGCAGGCACAGGAAGAGAGAGGAACGGGAGACCTAGATGGACGGTAGGATGGGCAGAGAGACTTTGGAAGGCAGGGAGGGAGGGATGGAGGGAGGGAGGGAGGGAAGGACGGACCGACAGAGAGAGAGAGGCAGTGAGGAACGGCGGGAATGACAGAGGGACACAGGGACAGAGGGAGGGCGGGAGGGATCAAGGGAATGAGGGAGGAAGGCAGAGAAAGCCTGACCCTGGAGTAAGAGGCTCCAAGGCCCGAAAACGGTAAGACCGGCGAAATAGGTGGCTGGGCTGCTTAATGGCCGAATGGCACCCATTGTCTGACCCCATCTGCTTCAAGGAATGGGCGGTTTCCTCAAAGACAAAAAGATGGGGAATCGTGTTGCTTTGGGGTATTCACCCACGTGGTTTACCGACCACACATCCCCAGGGCGAGCCCCAAAGCAGAGCACCAGGCCGTGCAGCCCCACGCCCACCCCACCACAGAGGAGCCACACCTGTGAGTGAGTGACTGAAGCTCGATTGATTCCACGCCTTCTGCCTCAGTAAGGGGGCCGGTAGCTCACGTCTCTCCGGCCCCACCCCCACCCCGAGAGGCTGACCATGTTGAGGGTTTGCTTCTGGAGCCCTGCGGGCACGCAGAAACATCCAGGGTAGGGAGGAAGAGCAGCATCCTCTCTTCGCCCTCGCACCAAACCGGCCACACAGCAGACTCCCCACGCTATGGACAGGGGAATCCCCAGCTTCATCACTGGGATGTATCTTGTCTCTGGGGTTTCGCTCTGGCCTCGGGACGGAGCCACACACCCGCGTAAGGGAGACACGGGTGACCGCAAGCACACCCACAGGCATCGGGTGTCTTCGCGGAGAGGGGGCCTGTAAAACTCAAGGCCCACACGGAGGTTCAGTTCCACACTACACCACACCCTTCCAGGCTGGATTCTCCTTGCTGAAGACCCGTGGGAACCCAGAGAGGCCTCGGCACCACAACTTTGAGAGGCCCCGAGAGCTAGCCCCCGTCCGGGAAATCCACCCCCACCCCCTTCCCCTCTCCCCCTCATGCCTCTCACCCTCGCCCCACCCTCCCACCCCCCCCATCCCACTTCACCCAGTGCACCCCACCGCCACCAGCACCACCACCCCACGGGGCCATCAGTGCGCTGGAGCCCCTCGTAGGGCGAAGGCGGGCTCCCTGAGGGCTCAGCGGCAGGCAAGAAGGGGTGGAGCCTCCCTGCCAGTGGGCCTTCGTAAGTGCCGCTGGCTGTCTGCGCCAGCCACCAGGCTGGTCCGCAAAGACGTGCAGTGCTCCCCACGATGGCTCTCCAGACACCTTCGAATGGCACCTCCCCGAGACCGAGGCTTCAGCGCAGGAGACTCGGCCCGCCCTGAGGCAAAGGGAGGCCCTGAGAGACTGCTTTGAGCGGAACCCGTACCCGGGCATCGCCACCAGAGAACGGCTGGCCCAGGCCATCGGCGTTCGGGAGCCCAGGGTCCAGATCTGGTTTCAGAACGAGAGGTCACGCCAGCTGAGGCAGCACCGGAGGGAATCTCCGCCCTGGCCAGGGAGACGCGAACCGCAAGAAAGCAGGTGAAAACAGACCTCCGTCACCCATCACAGATGGCCCTGCTGTTCAGAGCATTTGAGAACGATCGCTTTCCAGGCATCGCCACCAGGGAAGGACTGGCCAGATAGACGGGCGTCCCGGAGTCCAGGATTCACGTCTGGTTTCGGAACCAAAGGGCCAGGCACCCGGGAATGGGTGGCAGGGCACCGGTGCACGCAGGCGGACCCTGAAACGCGGCCCCCGTAAATAACCTGCTCTGGTCGGGTGGCCCTGGCAGGCGGGATTTTGCCCACGCCTGGCTCCTCGGTTGGCCCCACCTGGAGAGACGCCGGGTGGTTTTCTTTTTGCACCTTCGTGAGCAATGCCCGGGGACTGGTCCCAGAAGGATGGTCGCCAGTCCCCTGCGCGGTGGGACAGCCAGGGCTTGCTCCAGCTGGGCCACAGGGCCAAGGCGTGCTTGCGCCACCCACGTCCCAGGGTAGTCCGTGGTGGTGCTGGGGCAGGGTCACCAGGTCGCCGGGGCGGCATGGGAACCCCAAGCCGGGGCAGCTCCACCTCACCAGCCCGCGACACCGGAGGGCTCCGCGCCACAGGAACAGATGCAAGCTGTCCTGGGAGGCCCTCCCCAATCGCCTCCCAGGAGCCTGGGCGCCGCCCACTTCCTCCGGCCTGCTGCTGGATGAGCTCCTGGCGTGCCCAGAGTTTCTGCAGCAGGCGCACCTTTTCCTAGAAACCAAGGCCCCGGGGGAGCTGCAGGAATCGGAAGAGCCCGCCGGGCTGGAACCACCCCTCAGCAAGGGTGAATACCGGGCTCTGCTGGAGGAGGTTTAGGACGCGGGCTGGGGACGGGGTCGGGGCAGGGCGGTGGCCTCTCTTTCACGGGGAACCCCACAAGAGAGGCTGCGGTCTTCCTCCGGCTGACACGCCTGGCATCCCTGTCTCCCAGGGGATCAGTCTCGTGAGAGACTCTGGGTGCAAAGGAGAACTACATTCTTCCCACAGCCCCGGATCCCGAACTGGCCCAGGCACCAGCAGGCAGGTCGCAGGTCAGGCTCTAAAAATATCGCTCACACCTGGCCTCCTGTGGAGGAGCCCCAGAGAGGCCTCTGCCTTTCCTACCACCCCCACGCCTGCTCTGAACCCGCGTCACCCCCCCGCCCGCCTCCCTCGGGCTGGGGGGACACCCGCCCGCCAAACACCCGGCAGCATCCAGCCTCCACCGTCGCTCCCAGGAGCCATCCCAGACCTCAGGCACTGGATGCTGACCCTCCCAGGCGGGAGGGAAGGCAGGCACAGGTGGAGAGAGGAACGGGAGACCTAGCGGGATGGAAGGATTGGTGGAGAGACTTTGGAAGCAGGGAGGGAGGGATGGTGGGAGGGAGGGAGGGAGGGACTGACCGACAGAGAGAGGGAGGCAGTGAGGAACGGAGGGAAAGACAGAGGGACTCAGGGACAGAGGGAGGGCGTCAGGAAGCAAGGGACCGAGGGAGGAAGGCAGGGAGAAAGCGGTCTCCTTACTCCTGGAGCAACAGCAACCCCGGTCACTGGGAAAACGGTAAGCTCGGGTAAGCCGAGGGTCTGCATGCCCGCAGCTGCTCACCCCCCCGTTCTGTCGCCAAGGAACGGGCGGTTTCCTCAAAGACAAAAGAAGGGGACCCGGTTTTCCGTGGGGTATTCACCCACGTGGTTTACCGACCACTCATCCCCAGGCCGAGCCCAACAGCGGAGCACCAGGCCGACAGCCCCGACCTCCTACCACAGAGGAGCGACACTCAGGAGGACTGAAGCCTGATTTCGGATTCCACGTCGCTCGCCGCTCCTTCTGCAAGGGGGCTGGTAGCTCACGTCTCTCCGGGTCTCACCCCCCACCCCTCGAGAGGCTGGTCTCCTCCGTCCCATGTTGACGGGGTTTGTCTTCCGGAGGTTCCGCGGCACTAGAAACATCCAGGGAAGGGAGGAAGAGCAGCATCCGCTCGCCTCCCCTCCAAACCGCCACACCGCAGACTCCCCACGCTATGGGACACGGGAATCCATCGCCAAGCCTTCACTGGGATGGGATTCCGGACTCTGGTTTCGGCTTGGTCTCTGAGGGAGCCACACACCTGCATGGGTGAGACTGTCACGGCAACGGCGACACCCACAGGCATCGGGTGTCTTCAGGAGAGGGGGCCTGTAAAACTCAAGACCCACACGGAGGTTCAGTTCCACACTCCACTCCACACTTCCAGGCTGGTTTCTCCCCTGCTGAAGACACGTGGGAACCCGGTGAGCTGCTTCCAGTTCCGGGGATCCCTGAGAGGACCAGAGACAGCCCATGCCCGGCCACCCCCGCCACCTCTTCCCCCCTCCCCCTTCTGCCATCTCTCAGCCTCCTAGTCTCCCCACCTCTAACACTCCTCCCCAACCCCTCCTCACCTAATGCCTCACTCCCCACCAGGGCACCACTGCGGCTGGGGCATCAGTGCGCTGGGGACTGGAGGGTTGTGGGCTGGCTGTCCCAGGGCTCAGCTGCAGGCAAGAAGGGGTGAGCCTCCCGTCTGTGGGCTCAGAGCCGCCACTGCCCCGCCCTCCCAGCTGGACCGAACCACTGCAGTGCTCCCCTCACATGGCTCTCCTCGACACCGGGCGCATGGGAACTCCCAAGCCGGGGCAGCTCCACCTCCCCAGTCTGAGTCCCCGGAAGGCTCCGCGCCACAGGAGCAGATGCAATCCGTCCCATTCCTCCCCACTGCCCCAGAAGCCTGGGCGCTCGTCTCCACTCCCCTCCTGCCTGCTGCAAGATGAGCTCCTGGCATGCCCATAGTTTCTGCAGCAGGGGCACCCTTTCCTAGAAACCGAGGCCCCGGGGGAGCTGCAGGAATCGGAAGAGCCCGCCGGGCTGGAACCACCCCTAAGCGAGGAAGAATACCGGGCTGTGCTGGAGGGTTTTAGGACCTGGCTAGATGGGCTCACAGGCGGGTGGCTCTTTCGCTGGGAACCCCTGTCTGAGCAGGGTGTGTCTTCCTCCCTCCGGCTGACCTTCGGGCCTGGCATTCCTGCCTCCTAGGCCTGGGCCCAGTGGAGACTCCGCACAAAGGAGAACTGCCATTCTTTCCTGGGCGTCCCGGGGATCCCGGAGCCAGCCAAGGTAGCAGCAGGAGGGCCATCTACCTCGCACGCGTGGGTTTGCGGGCAGCCACCTGGCCTCCTGAGGGAGCAGCCCCGTCAGAGCTCTCTTTGCTCTTCCGGGACACCCCACCCCGCCTGACTTATAGGCTACCCCCCCCTCCCAGGCAGTATGCGTCCTTCCCCGGGCTGGGTGGAGACCCCAGTCCCGTGAAACACCGTTCCAGCACACGTTCAGGTTCTCTCTCTCCTCCCTTCTGGCTCAGCTCTCTGCTAAGTGCTGTATCAGCCAACCCGCGGTTTCGCGGACTCCCCAGAGCTGCCACTGTGGAGTTTCGGCGGCTGTACTTCAGACACCAGACTCGGGCACACCTGGGATGCTGACCCTTCCAGGCTGGAGGGAAGGCAGGCACCGGTGGAGAGAGGAACGGGTGACCTAGAGGGACGGAAGGATGGGCGGAGAGACTTTGGAAGCAGGGAGGGAGGGAGGGGGGAGGGAGGGAGGGACTGACTGACAGAGAGAGGGATGCAGTGAGGAACGGAGGGAAAGACAGAGGGACACAGGGACAGAGGGAGGGCGGGAGGGAGCAAGGGATCAAGGGAGGAAGGCAGGGAGAAAAAGCGGTCTCCGGACTCCTGGAGCACAGCAGCCCCAGTCCGAAAACGGGTGCGTCTGGCTGAGGGCTGGGCAGCTGTTGGCGGGGCCCTCGTTCGTCCCGTTCAGTCGCCCAAGGAATGGGCGGTTTCCTCAAAGTCAAAAGACGGGGACTCGGGTTGCTGTGGGTTATTCACCCACGTGGTTACCGACCACACATACCCAGGCCGAGCCCCGCAGTGGAGCGCCAGGCCGACATCCCCAACCACTGACCACAGAGGGGCCACACTCAGGAGTACTTAAGCCTGATTTCGGATTCCACGTTGCTCGGCCCTCTGCAAGCGGGCCGGTAGCTCACGTCTCTCCAGCCCCACCCCCACCCCAGAGGCTGACCATGTTGGCACAGCCCGGATTCTGGCAAGGGCACCCAGAAACATCCAGGGAAGGGAGGAAGAGCAGCATCCTCTTCGCCCCCCTCCCCTCCAAACCGCCACACCTCAGAGTCTCCACATTAAGCAGATCGGAACCACGCCGCTTCATCACGCTGGGATGTATCTTGTCTCTGCTTCCGCCTCGACGGAGCCACACACCCGCGCTAAGCTGAGACTGTCACGCAAAGTTGACACCCACAGGCATCGGGTTTCTTCGTGGAGAGGGGGACTGTAAAACTCAAGATCCACAGGGAGGTTCAGTTCCACACTCCACTCTACCCTTCCAGGCTGGTTTATCCCTGCTTAAGACGCTTGGGAACACAGGGAG
Organism: Hoolock leuconedys; assembly: GCA_023748175.1. Classification (NCBI taxonomy): domain Eukaryota; kingdom Metazoa; phylum Chordata; class Mammalia; order Primates; family Hylobatidae; genus Hoolock; species Hoolock leuconedys. Next base: position 71,930 of record JAKGGE010001357.1, on the reverse strand, counting down.
TGGCTTCTAGTTGCCAAGGGATCCCTGGAGAGGCCCGGAGAGCCAGCCCCCGCCCGAAACCCACCCCCCTCACCCCTTCCCAATCTCCCACTTCCACTGCGTCTCTCTGGATTCTGGCCCCACCCCTCCCAACCCCACCAAACCCACCTCACCCAATGCCCTCACCCCCAACAGCAACAACACACCCCGGGGCCATCTGTGCGCTGGGGCCCCTCAGAGGGCGAAGGCGGGCTGTCCCAAGGCTCAGCAGCATGCAAGAAGGGCTGGAGCCTCCCTGCCTGTGGGCCTTCATAAGAGCCACTGCTGTCTGCGCCGGCATCCTGGATGGAACGATGGCTCACACCTGCATTCTCAGCACCATGGGAGGCCGAGGAGGGTGGATCACCAGAGGTTGGGAGCTCCAGGCCATCCAGACAAACATGGAGAAACCCCATCTCTACCCAAAAAAAAAAAAAAAATTAGCTTTGCATTATGGCTCACATCTGCAATCACAGCCACTCGGGACGCTTAGGGAGGAGAACCATCCAAACTAGGGAGGCAGAGGCCATGACGGGCTGAGACTGGGCCACTGCATTCCAGCCAGGGCAACAAGAGGGAAATTCTGCCCTAAAGTAAAAAAGACAGAGACACAGAGAGAGAGAGACCGGTTTCACCATGTTGCCCAAGCCTGTTTGCAATTCCTAGCCGCAAGGGATCCTCCGAGCTTGGTCGTCCAACGTCCTGAGACTACAAGCGTGAGCCACCATGACAGGCCAATGTATTCCATTCTGATTAATAAAGTGGGCCAGGTGCGGTGGCTCACGCCTGCAATCCCAGCAGCCCTGGAGGCCTAGGCGGGAGGATCACCCGAGGTCCGGAGCTCCAGGCCAGCCAGACCAACATGGAGAAACCCCATCTCTACCCAAAAAAAGAAAAAAAAGAAGAAAAAAATATTAGCCAGGCATTATGGCTCACAACTCCAATTGCAGCCAACCGGGAGGCTGAGGAAGGAGAACCATCCAAACCTGGGAGGCGGAGGCCATGGCGGGCCGAGACTTTATCACTGCATTCCAGCCTGGGCAACAAGAGCGAAATTCCACCCTAAAAAAAAAAAAGAGAAGAGAGAGAGAGACCGCTTTCACCATGTTGCCCTGGCCAGTCTGGAACTCCTAGGTTCCAATGATCTACCGTGCTCGGCTGTCCCAAGTCTTGGGAGCACAAGCGTGAGGCACCATGCCAGGCCGATGTATTCCTTTCTGATTAATAAAGTGGGTCGGGCACGGTGGCTCACGGCTGCAATCCCAGCACCCCGGAGGCCTAGGGGGGCTGATCACCAGAGATTGGGAGCTCCAGATCAGCCGGACCAACATGGAGAAACCCCAACTCTACACAAAGAAAAAAAAATTTGTAGCCAGGCATTATGGCTCACATACTTGCAATCACAGCCACTCGGGAGGCTGAGGAAGGAGAACCACCCAAACCCAGGAGGCGGAGGCCAAAGGGGGCCGAGACTGCACCACTGAATTCCAGCCTGGGCAACAAGAGTGAAATTCCGACCTAAGAAAAAAAAAACGAGAGAGAGAGAAAGACCGGTTTCACCACGTTGCTCAGGCCAGTCTGGAACTCCTAGGCTGAAGGGATCACTCGCGCTTGGCTGTCCAAGGTCCTGAGACTACAAGGGTGAGCCAGGACGACCGGCCCTTCTATTCCTTTCTGTTAATAAAGTGGGCCGGGCGCGGTGGCTCACGCCTGCAATCCTAGCACCTTGAGAGTCCTAGGTAGGTGCGAATGACCCGAGGTCGGGAGCTCCAGGCCAGCCGGACCAACATGGAGAAACCCCGTCTCTACCCAAAAAAAAAAAAAAAAAAAAAAAAAAAAAAAGAAAGAAATTAGCCGGGCATCATGGCTCACACCTGCAATCCCAGCCACTCAGGAGGCTGAGGCAGGAGAACCACCCAAATCCGGGAGGCGGAGGCCAAAGCGGGCCGAGACTGCACTACTGAATTCAGGCCTGGGCAACAAGAGTGAAATTCCGACCTAAGAAAAAAAAAAAGAGAGAGAGAGTGAGACCAGTTTCACCATGTTACCCAGGCTAGTCTGGAACTCCTGGGCTCAAGGGTTCTCCAACGCTCGGCCGTCGAAGTTCCTGAGACTACAATCGTGAGCCACCACGCCAGGCCAATGTATTCCATTCTGATTACCAAACTGGCCCAGGTGTGGTGGCTCATGCTTGCAATCCCAGCACCTTGAGAGTCCTAGGCAGGTGGATCACCGAGGTCGGGAGCTCCAGGCAGCCGGAACAAAATGGAGAAAGCCCATCTCTAGCCAAGAAAAAAAAAAAAAAATTAGCAGGGAATTATGGCACCCACCTACAATCCTAGCCACTCGGGATGCTGAGGCAGCAGAACCACCCAAACCCAGGAGGTGGAGGCCACAGCGGGCCGAGACGAGTCACTTCATTCCAGCCGGGGCAACAAGAGTGAAATTCCACCCTAAAGAAAAAGGAGAGAGAGAGACCGGTTTCACCAATTTGACCAGGCCAGTCTGGTACTCCTAGGCTCCAGTGATGCACCATGCTCGGCCGTTCAAGGTCCTGGGACTACAAGCGTGCGCCACAACGCCAGGCCGATCTATTCCTTTCTGATTAATAAATTGGACCAGGCGCGGAGGCTCACACCTGCAATCCCAGCACCTTGAGAGTCCTAGGCAGGTGGATCACCGAGGTGGGAGCTCCAGGCCAGCCGGACCAACATTGAAAAACTCCTGTCTTTAACCAAAAACAAAAAAAAAAAAAAAAAAAAAAAACAAAAACAAAAAATTAGCCGGGCATTATATCTCACACCTGCAAACCAAGCCACTCGGGAGGCTGAGGGAGGAGAACCACCCAAACGCAGGAGGCGGCGGCCTCAGAGGGCCGAGACCGTGCCACTGCATTCCAGCCTGGGCAACAAGAGCGAAATTCCTCCCTAAAAAAAAAAAAAGAGGGAGAGAGAGAGAGAGACCGGTTTCACCATGTTGCCCAGGCCAATCTGGAACTCCGAGGGTCAAGGGATCGCCCGCACTGGGCCTTCCAATGTCCTGAGACTACAAGCATGAGCCACCACGTCAGGCCCATGTATTCCATTCTGATTACCAAATTGGGCCGGTGTGGTGGCTCCCTCCTGCAATCCCAGTACCCTGGGAGGCATAGGCGGGTGGATCATCCGAGGTCGGGAGTTCCAGGCCAGCTGGACCAACATGGAGAAACCTCCACTGTACCCCCCACCCCCCAAAATTTAGCCCGGCATTATGTCTCACACCTGCAATTGCAGCCACTCGGGAGGCTGAGGAAGGAGAACCACCCAAACCCTGGAGGTGGAGGACACGGCGGGCCGAGTACGTGCCACTGCATTCCAGTCTGGGCAACAACAGCGAAATTCCTCCCTAAAAAAAAGAAAAAAAAAAAAACAAGGAGAGAGAGAGACCGGTTTCAGCATGTTGCTCAGGCCAGTCTGGAACTCCTAGGCTCCAGTGATCCACCGGGCTTGGCCGTCCAAGGTCCTGGGACTACCAGTGTGAGCCACCGCACCAGGCTGAATTATTCCTTTCTGATTAATCAACTGGGCCTGGCATGGTGGCTCACGCCTGCAATCCAGCACCCCAGAGGCCTAGGGCGGAGCATCACCTGAGGTCGGAGCTCCAGGCCAGCCGACCAACATGGAGAAACCTCATCTCTATGCCCCCAAAAAAAAAAAAAACAAAAATTAGCCGGCATTATATCTCACACCTGCAAACCAAGCCACTCGGGAGGCTGGAGGAAGGAGAAACACCAAACCTCGTGCGGAGGTGGAGTTTCGGGTGGGCAGAGACCAAGTCACTGCATTCCAGCCTGGGGAACAAGAGCAAAATTCCACCCTAAAAAAAAAAAAAGAGAGAGAGAGAGAGAGGGACTGGTTTCACCATGTTGCCCATGCAGGTCTGGAACTCCTAGGCTCCAGTGATTCCCAGCGCCAGACGCCCATGATCCTAAGACCACAAGCGTGATCCACCACGCCAGGCTGATCTATTCCTTTCTGATAAATAAATTGGGCCTGGCGTGGTGGCTCACGCCTGCAATCCCAGCAGCCCTGGAGGCCTAGGCGGGCGGATCACCTGAGGTCGGGAGCTCCAGGCCAGCCGGACCAACATGGAGAAACCCCATCTCTACCCAAAAAAAAGAAAAAAAATTAGCCGGGCATTATGGCTCACGTCTGCAATCCCAGGCACTCGGGAGGCTGAGGAAGGAGAACCACCCAAACTAGGGAGGAAGAGGCCATGGGCCAAGACTGGGCCACTGCATTCAAGCCTGGGCAACAATAGAGAAATTCTGCCCTAAAAAAAAAAAGAGAGAGAGAGAGGGACTGGTTTCACCATGTTGCCCATGCAGGTCTGGAACTCCTAGGCTCCAGTGATCCACCGCGCTTGGCCGTCAAAGGTCCTGGGACTACAAGTGTGAGCCACCACGCCAGGCCGATCTATTCCTTTCTGATTAATCAACTGTGCCTTGTGCACTGGCTCATGCCTGCAATCCCAGCACCCCTGGAGGCCTAGGCGGGTGGATCACCAGAGGTCGGGAGTTCCAGGCCTGCCGGACCAACATGGAGAAACCCGGACTCTACACACACACACACACACACAAAAATTAGCCATGCATTATGGCTCACGTCTGCAATCCCAGGCACTCAGGAGGCTGAGGAAGGAGAACCATCCAAACTAGGGAGGCAGAGGCCATGACGGGCTGAGACTGGGCACTGCCTTCCAGCCTGGGAAACAAGAGCAAAATTCAGCCCTAAAAAAAAATAAGAGAGAGATAGAGACTGGTTTCACCATGTTGCCCAGGCCAGTCTGGAACTCCTAGGCTCCAGTGATCCACCGCGCTTGGCCGTCAAAGGTCCTGGGACTACAAGTGTGAGCCACCACGCCAGGCCGATTTATTCCTTTCTGATTAATAAATTGGGCCAGGCATGGTGGCTCACACCTGCATTCCCAGCACCGCGGGAGGCCTAGGAGGGTGGATCACCAGAGGTTGGGAGCTCCAGGCCATCCGAAAAATGGAGAAACCCCATCTCTACCCAAAAAAGGCATTATGGCTCACGTCTGCAATCCCAGGCACTCAGGAGGCTGAGGAAGGAGAACCATCCAAACTAGGGAGGCAGAGGCCATGACGGGCTGAGACTGGGCACTGCATTCCAGCCTGGGGAACAAGAGCAAAATTCCACCCTAAAAAAAAAAAAAAGAGAGAGAGAGAGACCGGTTTCAGCATGTTGCTCAGGCCAGTCTGGAACTCCTAGGCTCCAGTGATCCACCGGCTTGGCCGCCCAAGGTCCTGGGACTACCAGTGTGAGCCACGACGCCAGGCCGATCTATTCCTTTCTGATTGATAAATTGGTCCTGGCGCGGTGGCTCATGCCTGCAGTCCCAGCAGCCCTGGAGGCCTAGGTGGGAGGATCACCCGAGGTCAGGAGCTCCAGGCCAGCCGGACCAACATGGAGAAACCCCATCTCTACCCAAAAAAAGAAAAAAAAGAAGAAAAAAATATTAGCCAGGCATTATGGCTCACAACTCCAATTGCAGCCAACCGGGAGGCTGAGGAAGGAGAACCACCCAAACCTGGGAGGCGGAGGCCATGGCGGGCCGAGACTTTATCACTGCATTCCAGCCTGGGCAACAAGAGCGAAATTCCACCCTAAAAAAAAAAAGAGAGAGAGAGAGAGAGACCGGTTTCACCATGTTGCCCAGGCCAGTCTGGAACTCCTAGGCTCCAGTGATCCCCGGCTTGGCCGTCCAAGGTCCTGACCACAAGTGTGAGCCACCACGCTGGGCCGATCTATTCCTTTCTGATTAATCAATTGGGCCTGACACAATGGCGCACACCTGCAATCGCAGAACACAGGCAGGCCCAGGCGGGCAGATCACCAGATGTCGGGAGCTCCAGGCCAGCCGGACCAAAATGGAGAAACCCCGTCTCTACCAAAAAAAAAAAAAAAAAAAAAAAAACAAAAAGAATGAAAAAAATATAAGCCAGGCATTATGGCTCACGCCTGCAATCCCAGCAGCCCGGGAAGCCTAGTAGGGCGGATCATCTGACGTCAGGAGCTCCAGGCCATCCAGACAAACATGGAGAAACCCCATCTCTGCCCAAGAAAAAAAAAAGAGAGACAGAGACCAGTTTCACCATGATGCCCAGGCCAGTTTGGTATTCCTAGGCTACAGTAATCCACCGTGCTCAGCCGTCCAAGGTCCTGGGACTACAAGTGTGAACCAACATGCCAGGCCACTCTATTCCCTTCTGATTAATAAATTGGTCCTGGCACTGTGGCTCATGCCTGCAATCCCAGCACCCCAGAGGCCTAGGCGGGCGGATCACCGGAGGTGGGAAGCTCCAGGTCATCCAGACCAATATGGAGAAACCTCATCTCTATGCCCCCCCCAAAAAAAAATTAGCCGGGCATTATGGCTCCAAATTGCAATCGCAGCCACATCAGGAGGCTGAGGGAAGAGAACCACCCAAACCTGGGAGGTTGAGGAAGGAGAACCATCCAAACTAGGGAGGCAGAGGCCATGACGGGCTGAGACTGGGCACTGCATTCCAGCCTGGGAAACAAGAGCAAAATTCAGCCCTAAAAAAAAATAAGAGAGAGATAGAGACTGGTTTCACCATGTGGCTCAGGCCAGTCTGGAACTCCTAGGCTCCGTGATCCCTTGGGTCAGCTCCAAGACTTTAGAGAATACAAGCGTGATCCACCACGCCAGGCTGATCTATTCCTTTCTGATAAATAAATTGGGCCTGGCGCGGTGGCTCACGCCTGCAATCCCAGCAGCCCTGGAGGCCTAGGCGGGCGGATCACCTGAGGTCGGGAGCTCCAGGCCATCCGGACAAACATGGAGAAACCCCATCTCTACCCCAAAAAAAAAAAAAATTAGCCAGGCATTACAGCTCACACCTGCAATCCCAGCCACTGGGGAGGCTTAGGGAGGAGAACCATGCAAACTAGGGAGGCAGAGGCCATGACGGGCTGAGACTGGGCTACTGCATTCCAGCCAGGGCAACAAAAGTGAAATTCCACCCGAAAGTAAAAAAGACAGAGACACAGAGAGAGAGAGACCGGTTTCACCATGTTGCCCAAGCCTGTTTGCAATTCCTAGCCGCAAGGGATCCTCCGAGCTTGGTCGTCCAACATACTGAGACTACAAGCGTGAGCCACCATGACAGGCCAATGTATTCCATTCTGATTAATAAAGTGGGCCAGGTGCGGTGGCTCACGCCTGCAATCCCAGCAGCCCTGGAGGCCTAGGCGGGAGGATCACCCGAGGTCAGGAGCTCCAGGCCAGCCGGACCAACATGGAGAAACCCCATCTCTACCCAAAAAAAGACAAAAAAGAAGAAAAAAATATAAGCCAGGCATTATGGCTCACAACTCCAATTGCAGCCAACCGGGAGGTTGAGGAAGGAGAACCATCCAAACCTGGGAGGCGGAGGCCATGGCAGGCCGAGACTTTATCACTACATTCCAGCCTGGGCAACAAGAGCGAAATTCCACCCTAAAAAAAAAAGAGAGACAGAGAGCGAGAGACCGCTTTCACCATGTTGCCCATGCAGGTCTGCATGAGTTCCAATGATCTGCCGTGCTGGCTGTCCCAAGTCTTGGGATCACAAGCGTGAGCCACCACGCCAGGCCGATCTATTCCTTTCTGATTAATAAAGTGGGTCGGGCACGGTGGCTCACAGCTGCAATCCCAGCACCCCGGAGGCCTAGGCGGGCAGATCACCAGAGATTGGGAGCTCCAGATCAGCCAGACCAACATGGAGAAACCCCATCTCTACACAAAGAAAAAAAATTTGTAGCGCATTATGTTTCCTACTTGCAATCACAGCCACTCGGGAGGCTGAGGAAGGAGAACCACCCAAACTAGGGAGGCAGAGGCCATGACGGGCTGAGACTGGGCACTGCATTCCAGCCTGGGCAACAAGAGCGAAATTCCGACCTAAGAAAAAAAAACGAGAGAGAGAGAGACCGGTTTCACCACGTTGCTCAGGCCAGTCTGGAACTCCTAGGCTGAAGGGATCACTCGCGCTCGGCTGTCCGAGGTCCTGAGACTACAAGGGTGAGCCAGGACGACCGGCCCTTCTATTCCTTTCTGTTAATAAAGTGGGCCGGGCGCGGTGGCTCACGCCTGCAATCCTAGCACCCCGGAGGCCTAGGTGGGCGAATCACCCGAGGTCGGGAGCTCCAGGCCAGGCGGACAGAAATGGAAAAACCCCGTCTCTACCCAAAAAAAAAAAAAAAAAAGAAAGAAATTAGCCGGGCATCATGGCTCACACCTGCAATCCCAGCCACTCAGGAGGCTGAGGCAGGAGAACCACCCAAATCCGGGAGGCAGAGGCCAAAGCGGGCCGAGACTGCACCACTGAATTCCAGGCCTGGGGAACAAGAGCGAAATTCCGACCTAAGAAAAAAAAAAAGAGAGAGAGAGTGAGACCAGCTTCACCATGTTACCCAGGCTAGTCTGGAACTCCTGGGCTCAAGGGATCCCCCACGCTCGGCCGTCGAAGGTCCTGAGACTACAAGCGTGAGCCACCACGGCAGGCCGATGTATTCCACTCTGATTACCAAACTGGGCCGGGTTTGGTGGCTCATGCCTGCAATCCCAGCACCTTGAGAGTGCTAGGCAGGTGGATCACTGGTCCAGATCTGGTTTCAGAACGAGAGGTCACGCCAGCTGAGGCAGCACCGGCGGGAATCTCCGCCCTGGCTGGGGAGACGCGGCCCGCAAGAAGGCAGGGGAAAGCGGACCTCCGTCACCCCATCCCAGGACGGTCTGCTGCTCCCAGCCTTTGAGAAGGATCGCTTCCAGGCATCGCCACCAGGGAAGGACTGGCCAGAGAGACGGGCCTCCCGGAGTCCAGGATTCACGTCTGGTTTCAGAACCGAAGGGCCAGGCACCCGGGAGCGGGTGGCTGTGTGCTGGCGAACGCAGGCGGCCCCTGCAACGCGGCCCCCAGCGGATGTCAGCCTGCTCCCTGGTCGGTGGTCTGCAGGCGATTTTCGGCTCACCTCTGGCCGCCCGGCGGGGACCTCCCACCTCAGACGCTTTCTGCAGCCTGAACCCTCGGCAGTTCCCGGGGATTGACCCAGGCCGGTTGCTCCTGGCGGGGTGGGACACCAGGAGAAGCTGGGCCACAGGGCCACAGTGCTTGGGCGCCCCACGCCCCAGAAAAGTGCCATCCATGTAGGGCTGGGAAGGCTCCAGGTCGCCGGGGCTGGGAACTCCTGCTGGGCTGGTCCACCTCCCCAGCCCGCGCCCTCGGATGGCTCCGCGATGCAGGAGCAGATGCAAGCCGTCTGGGCGCCCTACCCACCACCGCAGGAGCCCGGGCGCTCGTCTCCACTCCCCTCCAGCCTGCTGCAGGATGAGGTCCCATGGCCTAGAGATTCTGCATGCACCCCTTTCCTAGAAACCGAGGCCCCAGGGGAGCTTCAGGAAGTGAAGAGCCCAGCTGGAAACCACCCCCTGTAAGAAGAATAATCAGTCTGAGGCACAACCCACGGGGTAAGGCCCAGGGCGGGTGGTCTCTTCTCTGCTGGGAAACCTGCTGGCATGGAGGGGCGTGTCTTCCTCTGGCTGACCCGCCTGGCATTCCTGCCTCCTATGACTTGGCCCAGTGAGAGACTCCGCAAAAAGGAGAACTGCCATTCTTTCCCAAGGCCCTGGGGATGCCCTGTCACCCCAGGCACCAGCAGGCGCAGCTGCCTCCATCACAAGACGCCATGGGTTTGTGGGCAGCCACGCCTGTGGGATGCCCCATAGAGTTTCTCTGCCTTTCCGCCACTCCACCCCGCCTAACCACCGCTACCCCTGCCTCGGGTAAATGCACCAACCTGGCTGGGTGGCACCCTGCCTCCACAAACACCGGGCCAGGGCAGTGTCCAGGCCTTCTCTCCCTCCTGGGGCTTGCACCCTCTGCGCCTCCACTCCACCGTCGCTCGCCAACCCTTGCCTCTGCGGCCTCCCAGGAGCTGCCACCGTGGAGCACCTCGTGGCTGTACTAAGACCCCTGAACCCGGGCACAACCAGGATGCTTACAATTCCAGGCGGGAGGGAAGGCAGGCACAGGTGGAGAGAGGAATAGGAGACCTAGATGGAGGGAAGGATGGGCGGAGAGATTTTGGAAGGCAGGGAGGGAGGGATGGAGGGAGGGAGGGAGGGACTGACCGACAGAGAGAGGGAGGCAGTGAGGAATGGAGGGAAAGACAGAGGGACACAGGGACAGAGGGAGGGCGGGAGGGAGCAAGGGACCGAGGGAGGAAGGCAGGGAGAAAAAGTGGTCTCCGGACTCCTGGAGCAACAGCAGCCCCAGCTCCGGAACGGCCGCCCGGCGCTGGCTGAGGGCTGAGGCAGCCGTCAGCCCTGCTCACTGTCTCCGTCAGCTTCAAGGAATGGGCGGTTTCTCAAAGACAAAAGACGGGACTCAGGCTGCTGGGGTTTTCTGCCCCACCGGTTTACTGACCACACATCCCCAGGCTAAAGCCTCCCTGCAGCGGAGCTTCTCCAGTCCGACAGCCCTGACCACCCACCCTCACAGAGGAGCCACACTCAGGAGGACTGAAGCCTGATTGATACCACGCCACTGCCCCTCTGCAAGGGAGCCGGTGGCTCACTCTCTCCCGGCCCCACCCCGAGAGGCTGGACCAGGTTGACGGTTTGAGCTCTAGAGCCCCATGGCACCCAGAAACATCCAGGGAAGGGAGGAAGAGCAGCATCCCTCTTCGCCTCCTCCAAAACCACAGCTACAACGGTACCCCCACGCTATGGGATCAATGCGGGAATGCACGCCAAGTCATCAACTGGATGTATCTTGTTCTGTTTCATTTGCCTCGACGGAGCCACACACCTGCAGAGACTGTCACTGCAACGGCGACACTCACAGGCATCGGTGTCACAAGGAGAGGGGGCCTGTAAAACTCAAGACCCACACGGAGTTTCAGTTCCACACTCCACTCCACACTTCCAGGCTGGTTTCTCCCTTCTGAAGACTCGTGGGAACCCAGGGAGCGGCTTCCAGTTCCCGCAGGATCCCTGGACAGGCCTGGAGAGAAAGCCCCCGCCCAAAACGCACCCCCCTCACCCATTCCACCTCTCCCCCTTAAGCTGCATCTCTCTGACTTCAGGCCCCACCCCTCCCACCACCCCCAACCCCACCTCACCCAATGCCCCAACCCCCACCAGCACCACCATGCCCCAGGGGCATCAGTGCGTTGGGGCCCCTCGGAGGGCAAGGGCGGGCTGTCACAGGGCTCAGCGGCAGGCAAGAAGGGGTGGAGCCTCCCTGCCTGTTGTCCTTCGTAAGAGCCGCTGGCTGTCTGCACCGGCCTCCTGGCTGGACCGGAACGCCGTAGGCGGTGCTCTTAAGGCATGGCTCTCCGACCTTCGAGACACCTCAAGGGGAAGCCCGAGACTCCAGGACGGCGGAGGGGATACTCACTTTGACCCCAGAGGCAAAGCAAGGCGCTATGAGCCTGCTTTGAGCGGAACCCGTACCCGGGCATCCACTGAGAGAACTGGTCACCAGCCATCGGCGTTCGAGCCCAGGGTCCAGATCTGGTTTCAGAACGAGAGGTCACGCCAGCTGAGGTAGCACTGGCGGGAATCTCTGCCCTGGCAGGTGAGACGCGGCCCACAAGAAGGCAGGCTGCATGTGGGACCTCCGGCCACCCCATCCAGACCTGCCTCACGTTCGAAGCCTTTGAGAAGGATCGCTTCCAGGCATCGCCACCAGGGAAGTGATGAGACGGCCTCCCGGAGTCCAGGATACACGTCTGGTTTCAGAACCGAAGGGCCAGGCACGCTGTACCAGGTTGCAGGGCGCCGCTTACGGGTATGCCTCAAACGCGGCTCCCCGTCCGTGTCACCTGCTCCCCGGTCGGGTGGCCCCAGACGGGGATTCGCTCACGCCCTGGCTCCTCCTGAAGGGGCCTTCTACCACCCGAAGACGCCTCGGTGGCCTCCGCACCCCCGAGCAAATGCCTGGGAGTCCGGGACATGTAGCGCGACCGCCTGCCTGGCCCCTGGGCGCGCTGTGTGGGACATCCAGGCCCCTGTTGTTCCAAGGCTGGCAGGCGCACCCACGCCCCAGGGCAGGCAGTGCATAGAGGCTGCAGCCAGGGCTGAGGGTCGCTTTAGTGGAATCCTGCTGGGGCAGTTCCACCTCCCCAGCCCGGGCTCCCGGAGGGCTCCGCGCCGCAGGAGCAGATGCAATCCCTTTCCAAGCGCCCTCCTCCCATCAACCGAGCAGGCACCTGTCTCCACCTCCTGCCTGCTGCTGGATGAGCTCCCTGGCGCAAGCCCAGAGATTCTGCAGCAGGTGCACACATTCCTAGAAACCGCCCCGGGGAGCTGCAGGGAGTTCAGCTGGGCTGGAATCACCCCCTGCAGGAAGACAACGGCCTGCTGAGGAGCTTTAGGACGCGGGCTGGGGACGGGGTCGCGGCAGGGCGGTGGCCTCTCTTTATGGGAACCCCTGGCTGGCATGAGTGGGGCGCAGGTCTCCTCCGGCTTGGCACTCCTGCCCCAGACTTGGCCCGTGAGACCTCACAAAGGAGAGAAACTGCCACGAGCCTCCCAAGTGTCCTGACCTCGGAGCCTGGGCCCAGCTCAGCAGGTGGGTTGCCCATCACAAGACGCCAAGTGGGTTTACAGCCACCTGGCCTCCTGTTTGAGCAGCCTGCAGAGCTCTCTTGCCTTCCTGCCACCCCACCAGCTGAAGATTCTGGCGACCCAGTAGCGCCCCACTGGCTGGTGGACACCGGCCCCGGGCCAAACTCCGGCCCATTCAGGCCTTCTCTCCCTAACGGGGCTTGCCCCATCTGCGCCTCAAGCCCACTGCCACTGCCAACCTCGCGGCTCTGCTGCCCCAGCTGCCATCATGGGAGTGCCTGGCGCCTGTAAGGACCCCAGACCCCGGGCACACCCGGGATGCTGACCCTTCCAGGCGAGAGGGAAGGCAGGCACACGTGGAGAGAGGAACAGGAGACCTAGAGGGACAGAAGGATGGGCGGAGAGACTTTGGAAGGCAGGGAGGGAGGGATGGAGGGAGTGAGGGATGGAAGGACTAACCGACAGAGACAGGGAGGCAGTGAGGAATGGAGGCAATGACAGAGGGACACAGGGACAGAGGGAAGGCAGGAGGGAGCAAGGGACTGAGGGAGGAAGGCAGGGCAGGCGGACCCCTGGGAATTCTTGAGCAACAGCAGCCCGCTACCTGGGAGAACGGGTAAGTCAAGCAGGCTGAGGGTTTTCCATGGCGTCATGGGAAATCCTCGCTCGCCTTCTGTCCGGCCGCTTTGGAATACGGGTTTCAAAGACAAAAAAGATGGAATCCTGGTTGCCGCGGGGAGGCTTCCACCACGCTGGTTTACCTGTAATCACATCCCCAGGCCGGTGCCCCCCCTCGGTAGCCAGGCTGATAGCCCCACCACCCCACCACAGAGGGAGCCACACTTAGAGGACTGAAGCCTGGGATTGATTCCACGCTGCCTCGCCCTCTGCAAGGGGGCTGTAGTCATCTCTCCGGCCCCACCCCATCCCCGCCAGAGGTGGCCGACCATGTTGACGGTTTAGCCCGACCCCAAGTGGCACCCAGAAACATCCAGGAAGGGAGGAAGAGTGCATCTCTTCAAGCCTCCCTCCCTCCAAACCCGGCTGCACTCCCCTGCCGCTATGGAGACATGGGGAATCCATCGCCAAGCCATCACGCTGGGAGGTATCTTGTTCTGGGCTTTCATTTAGATCTGGTTTGAGCCACAGACCTGCGTGCAGGATTTGTCGCCGCAACGGGCACCCATAGGTGATTTGGTGTCTTTAAGGGAGAGGGGACTGTAAAACTCAAGACCCACACGGAGGTTCAGTTCCACACTCCACTCCACCCCTTCCAGGCTGTTTTCTCCCCTGCTGAAGACAGGGGAACTCAGTAGCGCTCATAGTTCCATGGATCCCTGGAGAGGTCTTCGAGGATCTCAGCCCCTGCCCGAAACCCACTCCTCACTCCCCTTCCCCTTCCTCCTTGCTGCTTTTCTCTCTGCCTGCCACCTCCTCCCCTCCTCCTGCCCCAAGTAACCCCACCTCACATAATGCCCCCAACACCTCCCGCACCACCATGCCACGGGGGCATCAGTGATCTGGGGCACCTCGGAGGGCGAGGGTGGGCGGTCCCAGGGCTCAGCAGCAGGCAAGAAGGGTTGGAGCCTCCCTGTGGGCCTTCGTAAGAGCTGATCGCTATCTCCGCCGGCCTCCTGGCTGGACCCTAAGGCCGTGCGGTGCTCCCCGGGATGGCTCTACCAACACCTTCGAACGGCACCCTCCCCGCAGAAGCCCGAGGACGAGGACGGCGGAGGAGACTCGTCTGGACCCCAGGCAAAAGCGCAGGCCCTGACGAGCCTACTTGAGCCGAACCCATCTCCGGCATCGCCACCAGGAGTAACGGCTGGCCCAGGCCATCGGCGCTCCCAAGCCCAGGGTCCAGATCTGGTTTCAGAACGAGGTCACGCCAGCTGAGGCAGCACCGGTGGAATCTCCTACTCTGGCCGGGAGAGACGCATGAAAGAAGGCAGGCAAAAGTGGACTCATTACCCCATCCCACGGTAGACGCCAAGTGCGTCTCCAGCCTTGAGAAGGGATCGCTTCCAGGCATCCCCACCAGGGAATGACTGGCCAGAGAGACGTGCCTCCCGGAGTCCAGGATTCACGTCTGGTTTCAGAACCGAAGGGCCAGGGACCTGGGACCGGGTGTCAGGGCGCCGGCGCACGCAGGTGGCCCCTGCAACGCGGCCCCCGGGGGTGTCACCCTGCTCCCTGGTCGGTGGCCCTGGCAGGAGGAGTGGATTTTACCAGCCGCCTGGCTCCTCCCAAGGGGCCCCTCTCCCCACCCCTGGTGATGCCTGTGGCCTCGCCAAACTCCACTAAATGCCCTGGGACCGAACGACAGCCATCGCTCCTGCCTGGGCCTCTAAAGTGTGGGACAGCCAGGGCCCCACAGATGGGCCACAGCAGAGCCATGCGATTCCTGCCACCAAGCATCTCCACGGGGTCCGTGGTGGGGCTGGGGCCAGTCTGCAGGCCAAAAGGGGCGAACCCTGTCCGCAACTCCTCTTCCAGCCTGACGCCCTGAGGGCTCCGCGCCACAGAACAGATGCAAGCCGGCCCAGTAAACTGCCCCAGGAGCTGCCAGCCATTCTTCACCCTCCCGCCTGCTGATGAGTCTGGCTAAGAGTTTTGTGCAGGGCGAAATTTCCTAGAAACCGAGGCCCCAGGGGAGCTGCAGGAATCGGAAGAGCCCGTAATGCTGGAACCACCCCTCAGCGAGGTAGAATAACCTGTTCTGATGGAGGAGCATTAGGACGCGGGCTGGGGACGGGGTCGCTGGCCAGGCGGTGGCCTTCTGGGAATCCTGGCTGGCATGGAGGGGCGCAGAGCCCCTCCAGGCTGACCCTCACTGGCATTCCTCCTGCCCTCCTAGGACTGGGTCTCGTGAGAGACTCCCGCACAAAGGAGAACTGCCATTCTTTCCTGGGCGCCCTGGGGATCCCCGGAGTCGGCCCAGGAAATTCAGCAGGCTGCTACTTATCAAGGCACGGGTTAGCTCCCAGCCACCTGGCCTCCTGTGGGAGCAGCCCGGCAGAAGCTCCTCTGCTCGTCTGCCACCCCACCCTGCCTGACGACAGGCTACCCCGCCCGGCAGTATGCGCCCTTCCTGGGGTGAGACCTCCCTTCCGCGAACACCGGGCTGCCCTGGTGAAGAGGGTTTCTCCCTCCGTTTCAAGCACTCTGTCTTCCACCAACCTGTGCGGCCTCCCAGGAGCTGCCACCGTGGAGTGCCTGGCGGCTGTACGCAGACCGCAGACCCCGGGCACCCCAAGGATGCTGACCCTTCCAGGCGGGAGGGAAGGCAGGCAGAGATGGAGAGAGGAACGGGAGAACTAGAGGGATGGAAGGATGGGTGGAGAGACTTTGGAAGGCAGGGAGGGATGGAGGGAGGGAGGGAGGGAGGTAGGGAGGGAGGGAAGGACTGACCGACAGAGAGAGGGAGGCAGTGAGGAACAGAGGGAAAGACAGAGGGACACAGGGACAGAGGGAGGGCGGGAGGGAGCAAGGGACCGAGGGAGGAAGGCAGGGAGAAAAAGCGGTCTCCGGACTCGTGGATCAACAGCAGCCCTGCCCTCTGGGAAAACGGTAAGCGCCCGGTGCGGGCTGAGGGATGGGCGGTGGCCGGCAGGGCACTCGTTCACCCCTGTTCCATCGCAAAAGGAAGTGGTGGTTTCCTCCAAGACAAAAGACGGGGATTCGGGTTGCCGTGGGCTATTCACCCACGTGGTTAACCGACCACACATCCCCAGGCCGAGACCCACGGCGGAGCGCCAGGCCAACAGCCCCGAACACCCACCACAGAGGAGCTACACTCAGGAGGACTGAAGAATGATTTCGGATTCCACGCCGCCGCCTCTGTGCAAGGCCGGTAGCCTGCAGCCCTCCCGGCCTACCCCCACCCCGAGAGGCTGATCATGTTGATGGTTTGCTTCCGGAGCCCTGCGGGCACCCAGAAACATCCAGGGAAGGGATGAAGAGCAGCATCCTCTCTTTGCCCTCCCTCCAAAACGGCCACACTGCAGATACACCACGTTGCAGGACACGGGAATCCATCGTCAAGCCATCACGCCGGGATGCATCTTTGTTTCCTCAGCTTCTGTCTTCGACGGAGCAAGTCACACCCCTGTGTGGGCAGAGACTGCTCTGGCACCCGCATGGTTCCATGCGGCATCGGGTAAGCCAAACAGAGATGGGGCCTGTAAAACTCAAGACCCACACGGAGGTTCAGTTCCACACTCCACTCCACCCTCCCAGGCTGGTTTCTCCCTGCTGAGGACGCGTGGGAACCCAGGGAGCGGCTTCCAGTTCCCTCGGGATCCCTTGAGAGGCCTGGAGAGCCATCCCCGCCTGGAAATCCCACAACACCTCACCTCCCCCTTCCCCTCTCCCCCCCCCCCCCCCGCCTCTGGTCCGCCCCACCTTTCCCACCCCCCCCAACCCCACCTCACCAAATGTCGACACCCCCACGCCAAGACAACCAGGGTCTGGGCCAGTGCTCAGGCCCCTCGGGAGGAAGGAGAGTGGCTGTGGCCTCAGGCTCAGCCCAGGCAAGAAGGGTCTAGCCTCCCTGTCTGTGGGTCTTTGTAAGTGCCGCTGGTTGTCTTCGCGCCACCCCTGCCTGCCTGGACCGAACGCCGCGGTGCTCTCGCTGGGTGGTTTCCTCCCCCGGACACCTTCGCCAATGACACCCTCCCGCAGTCCGGTGACCAGGACGGCGAGGAGTATCGTTCGACCACGAGGCAAAGCGAGGCCCTGAGAGCCTGCTTTGAGCAGAACCCGTACTCGGGCGTTGTCACGAGAGAATGGCTGGCTCAGGCCATCGGGCGCCCGGAGCCCAGGGTCCAGATCTGGTTTCAGAACGAGGTCACGCCAGCTGAGGCAGCACTGGCGGGAGTCTCCACCCTGCCCGGTGAGACGCCCAAGAAGGCAGGCTAATGCGATCTCCGCTATCCTATCCCAGACTGCCCGCTGCCCGGCGCCTTGAGAAGGATCGCTTCCAGGCACGCCACCAGGGAAGGACTGGCCAGAGAGAAGGGCCTCCCGGAGTCCAGGATACACGCCTGGTTTGAGAACCGGGCGGGCTGGCACCGCTGCACCGCCGCACGCAGGCGCTCGAAACGCTGCCCCTCGTCAGGTCACCCTTGCTCCTGGTCGGTGGCCCTGCATCTGGGAATTGGCTCACGCTCTGGTTCCCGGGAAGGGGCGCCTCCCACCAAGAGACGCCTCATGGCCTCCGCTCCTTACCTAGTAAATGCCTGGACCCGTGAAAGTGACTGCCCACTGGGCTCCCCTGCAAAACCCAGGGCCTCAAGTCAGTCCGCATATGAGCGAGGCTTAACGCACGTCCCAGGGCAGTCCATGGTTAGCCACGGGCCCGAGGTCGCTGGGGCGTAACCCGGCCAGTAGCCCCATCTCCCCAGCCCTGCCGGCTCTGGAGGTCATGCTGCAGGAGTGATGCAACCGTCCGGCGCTTCTCCACACCAAGACCAGGGACCCCTGGCGCTGTTTCACTCACCTCCGGCCTGCTGCTGGATGAGCTCCTGGCGTGCCCAGAGTTCCTGCAGCAGGTGCACACTTTCCTAGAAACCAAGGCCCCGGGGGAGCTGCAGGAATTGGAAGAGCCCGCCCGAGCCAGTGGGACCACCCCTCACCGAGAAAGAAATGGTCATTCTGCTAGAGAGCCTAGCAGCGTGGCTGGGGACGGCCCAGGTGGCCTCTTTTTTTCGGTGGGGATCCCCTGGTTGGATGGTGGAGGGGATGGTCTTCCCTCGGCTGACCCACCTGGCATTCCTGCCTCCCAGGTCTTGGCCCGGGTGAAGGACCTCAAGACAAAGGAGAATCCGCACTCTCCCGCCGAAGCCTGAGGGACTGCCGTGTGAGACTGCCTGGATGAGGCCCTACAGCCACGCTTTGGAGCAGAACCCGCACTGGCATTGCCACAAGAGAATGGCTGGCCCAGGCCACCTGCACCTGGGGAACTCAGGGTCCAGATCTGGTTTCAGAACGAGAGGTCACGCCAGCTGAGGCAGCACCGGAGGAATCTCTGCCCTGGCCGGGGAGACGCGGCCCGCAAGAAGGCATAAAAGGGGATCTCCGCCCTATCATCATCCTGACGGCCTGCTGTTCGAAGCTTTGAGAAGGATCGCTATCCAGGCATTGCCACCAGGGTAAGACTGGCCACAGAGACGGGCCTCCCGGAGTCCAGGATTCACGTCTGGTTTCAGAACCGAAGGGCCGGGCACCCGGTCCGGCGCAGGGCCGCAGCATGCCCTGCAACGCCGCCCTAAAATGTCACCCCGCCCTGTCGCGACGACCCGCAGGCGGGATTTACCGCAGCTCCTCCCTGGCGAGCCCTATCCAACCCTCAGACGCCGGGAAATGGCACCAATCTCGAAAGCAACGGACCGCAGCTGCACGGCCTGCCGGGCTCCCCTGCAGACAGCCAGGGCCCGGCTGCTGGGCCACAAGGACAAGGCACACACACCGAGGGCAGTCTCCAGGCGGGGGCTGGGGCCAGGGTCTGCAGGTCACCGGGGTTTGAACCCAAGCCCGGCAGCACCACCTCCCAGCTCGCCACCGAGGGCTCCCCAGTGGAGAGATGTAAGCCACCCTGGCGCCTCTTCCTACCTGGTGAGCCTGGCTGCCTTCCACTCCCCTCCATCCTGCTGCTGGATGAGCTCCTGGTGTGCCCAGAGTTCCTGCAGCAGGTGCACACTTTCCTAGAAACCGAGGCCTCGGGGGAGCTGCAGGAATCAGAAGAGACTGGTCGGCTGGAAACACCCCTCAGCGAGGACGAATACAGGGCTCTGCTGTAGGAGCTTTAGGACGCGGGCTGGGGATGGGGTCGCGGCAGGGCGGTGGCCTCTCATTCGCTGGGAACCCCTGGCTGGGCATGGAGGGGCTTGCCCCGGCCGGACGGGCCTGGCATTCCTGCCTCCTCTGTGACTGGGGTCTGCATGAGAATCCACACAAAGGAGAACTGCCATTCTTTCTGGCTGCCTGGGATCCCGAGTCGGTCCAGGAAACAGTGAGAAGGGTTGCCCCACCACGTGACTGCCTACTGCGGGCAGCCACCTGGCTCCTCCTGTGGGTGCAGGCAGCCCCGCAGAGCTCTCTCAGGTTTTCCACCTACACCCCCCACCCCTGACCACCGCTGGCACCCCACTGCCCCAGCAGTGATCCTCTTACTGGCTGGGTGGAGATCCCCGTCCCGCGAAACACAGGGACCGGGCAGCGTCCAGGCCTTCTCACCCCCCAGGTCGTCTCTCTGGCGCCCCGCCTCCACGGGCAAGTCGCGCCGCTTAACCGCAGCCTGCCTCCCAGGAGCTACCACTGCCAGCCTGGTGAGCTGCAATGAGACCATAGACCCCGGGCACACCCGGGATGCTCGCCCTTCCAGGCAGGAGGGAAGACAGGCACAGGTGGAGAGAGGATCGGGAGACCTAGAGGGACGGAAGAATTGGTGGAGAGACTTTGGAAGGCAGGGAGGGAGGGATGGAGGGAGGGAGGGAGGGACTGACCACAGAGAGAGGGAGGCAGTGAGGAACGGAGGGAAAGACAGAGGGACACAGGGACAGAGGGAGGGCGGGAGGGAGCAAGGGACCGAGGGAGGAAGGCAGGGAGAAAAAGTGGTCTCCTGACTTCTGCAGCAACAACAGCCCAAAGGCCCGAAACGGTGGATGCCCAGCACACCGGGCTGAGGGCAGGGTGGGTCGGCGTGGGCACCAGTCTCCGCTCCACAAGGTTCAAGGAATGGGCTTCCTCAAAGACAAAAGACTTGGACTCTGGTTGTCGTGGCATTCACCCACGTGAAGTTTACCGACCACACATCCCCAGCTGAAACACCCGGCAGAAGAGCCAGGCCACAGCCCCGACCACCTACCTGGCCAGAGCAGCCGCCAATTCCCTGTGAGGACTGATGCCTGGTTTCGGATTCCACGTCACTCTGGACTCCTGTGGGGCCGGTAGCTCATGTCTCTCCGGCCCCACCCCCACCCCGAGAGGCTGACCACATGCTGACTGCTCTTTCTTCCCGAGCCCCTGCAGCACCCAGAAACATCCAGAGAATGTGTGGAGTGAGTAGACCTTCTTCTTTCCCCTCCAAACCAGACACACTGCAGACTTCCTACGCAGGAGCCAGTCCATCTGGAAGCTATCACGAATGGGATGTGGTTTGTTCTGGGTTCGCCTGTCTTCGACGGGAGCCAAACTGCAAAGAGAAGCTGTGCCGCAACGCCATTACCCACAGGTGGTCGGGTGTCAAGGAGTAGCCCCAGGCCCAAGACCCGCCATGGAGGTTCAAAGGCCCCACACTCCACTCCACCTTCCAGCTTGGTTTTCCTACAGATTTGTGGGAACCATGGGATGCTTCACTGTCTGCTGATCCCTGGAGATCTCGAGAGCTACAGCCCCCTCAAAACCCACCCCCCTCACCCCTTACCCGTCTCCCCCTTCCGCTGCGTTTCTCTGGCCTCCGGCCCCACCACTCCCACCACACCCCCCACCCCATCTCACCCAATGCCCCCACCACCACCAGCATCACCAAGCCCTGGGGGCATCAGTGCCCTGGGGCACATCAGAGGGCGAGGACGGGCTGTCCCAGGGCTCAGTGGCAGGCAAGAAGGGGTGAGGTTCGTGGGCTCTGGGTAAGAGTCAAGGAGTTACAGCCCACTGCTCTGGCTCCCTCGCCACGCTTTGCTGGCTCTCCGACACCTTCGAATGGCACCCTCCCCAAGGGGAAGTCCGAGGACCCAGGACGGGCGGAGGAGACTCGTCAGGACCCCGAGGCAAAGCGAGGCCCTGCGAGCCTGCTTTGAGTGGAAACCGTACCAGGGCATCGCCACCAGAGAAAGGCTGGCCCAGGCCATCGGTGTTCTTGGTCAGGTCCAGATCTGGTATCAGAACGAGGTAACGCCAGCTGGGCAAGGCCCAGCGGGTATCTCCCCGGCAGGACGCGGCCTGTGCATGCAGGCTAAAGCGACCTCCATCACCCCATCATCCCAGACCTGCCCCTGCTGCCCGGAGCCGCCTTGAGAAGGATCACTTTCCAGGTAGCTACCAGGGATGGACTGGCCAGAGAGACTTGCCTCCCGGAGTCCAGGATTCACGTCTGGTTTCAGAACCGAAGGGCCAGGCATGCGGGACAGGGTGGCAGGGCGCCAGCGCACGCAGGCGGCCCCTGCAACGCGGTCCCCTGCCAGTACCACCCTGCTCCTGCACGGTGGCTCCGGCCAGGTGGGATTCTGCCGCCTGACTCCCGGGGACCTCTCCCACTCCCCAGACGCCTCGGTGACCAAGCACCCACCCAGTAAAATGGGTCTGGGGACCGGACACGAGTGAGACAGCCTGTCGGGCCCCCCGCGCCGTGGGACAGCTGTGGCCCGCCGCTGGGCCACAGGGCTAAGGCAGCTTCACCCCACCCACGCCCCAGGCAGTCCTGCGGGTGGCTGGGGCCAGGGGGGTTTGGCTGGTCGGGCGCCTGCTAACCCCAAGTCAAGCAGCTCCACCTCCTGCAGCCTGGCACCTGAGGGTCTGCAGGAGTTTTGAGTGCTGCTTCCCTGAGGCTCACCCCTCCTGCACCACCCCAGGAGCCCGGGCGCTCATCTCCACTTCCCTCCGCCTCTGCTGATTGTGGCTCCTGATGCCCAGAGCTGCAGCAGGGCGCACCCTTTCCTCTAGAAACCGAGGCCCTGGGAGCTGCAGGAATCAGAAGAGCCCGCCGGCTGGAAACCCCAAGCAGCCAGAAGAATACCAGGGCCCCTGCTGGAGGAGCTTTAGGACGGGCTGGGACGGGTCGCTGGCAGGGCGTGACCTCTTCAATGGGAACCCCTGGTTGGGCATGGAGTCGGGCTGTCTCCTCCTGGCTGACCTGTCTGGCATTCCTGCCTCCTAGGATTGGGCCCGGTGAGAGAGACTCCGCACAAAGGAGAACTGCCATTCTGTCCTGGGCGGCCCAGGGATCCCGGAGGTGGCCCAGGTATCTGCTGGCGGAGCCACAAGTGCACCCATCGGTTTTGCGGCAGCCACCTGGCCTCCTGTGGTAGCAGAAGGCAGTATTCTCTTGCCTTCTGCCACCCCACCCCTGCTCACCACTCAGCTACCCCTGCCCGCAGTGGCTAGAGTCCTTCCCCGGTTGGTGGAGACCCCGTCTCCGCTAAAAACACCTGTAGACTGGTAGCGCTGCAGTCCTTCCTCCCTCCCCGGGCTCAGCCTTCAGCCCTCTGCTCCACCTGCTTCCTCAACCCGGGAGCCTCTGGCGGGCCTCCCTCCCAGGAGCTGCCACCGAGGTGCGCCTGGCGGCTGTACGCAGACCCCAGACCCCGGGGCACACCTGTGATGCTGACCCTTCCAGGCGGGAGGGAAGGCAGGCACAGGTGGAGAGAGGAACGGGAGACCTAGCGGGACGGAAGGATGGGTGGAGAGACTTTGGAAGCAGGGAGGTAGGGATGGAGGGAGGGAGGGAGGGAGGGAATGACCGACAGAGAGAGGGAGGCAGTGAGGAACGGAGGGAAAGACAGAGGGACACAAGGACAGAGGGAGGGCTGGAGGGAGCAAGGGACCGAGGGAGGAAGGCAGGGAGAGAAAAAAGCAGTCTCTGGACTCCTGGTGCAACAGCAGCCCAGCCCGGAACGGTAAAGCGCCCGCAGCAGGCTGAGGGCTGGGGTGGTCGCGGGGCACTGCTCGCCTCGCTCCGCTGCCCAAGGAATGGGCAGTTTCTCAAAGACAAAAAGACTTGGACTTGGTTGCCGTGGGGTATTCACCCACGGGTTTACCGACACACATCCCCAGGTCGGTGACCAAGAAGGAGCCCTGTCAGAGGCCAGACCACCGACCACAGGGGAGCCACACTCAGGAGGACTGACGTCTGATTGATTCACGTCATGGCCTTCTGTATGGGGGTCAGCCTACGGGCCCTCCGCCCCAACCCCACACCCCAGAGGCTGACCATGTTGACGGGTTTAACGGAGTTCTCAAGGCGGGCATGCAGAAACATCCAGGAAGGGAGGAAGAGCAGCATCCCTCTCTCTCCCTCCAAACTGGCCACACCCAGACCCCCCCACGCTGTTGCTGGACACCTGAATCCATCGGCCGCTTCATCACACCGTGATGTATCTTAGAATCTGGGTTTCGGGCCTAGTCTGACGGGAGCCACCACAGCTGCAAGTAGGACTTCAAGGCAAATCTGCACACACAGGTTTCGGTGTCTCGCGGGAGTAGGGGGCCTGTAAAACTCAAGACGGGTCGGGGTCTGTAGTTCTCCACTCCACACTTCCAGGCTGGTTTCTCCCTGCTGAAGATGGGTGGGAACCAAGGGAGCTGCTTCCAGTTCCCCAAGCAGGATCCCTGGAGAGGCCCGAGAGAGAGAGCCCCCTCACTCAAACACAGTCTCCCATCAAATGTCTCCCTCACCCCTCTCCTGCCAGTGCCTCCCACCTCCCGCCCTACCTACCTCCCACAGCCCCCAACCCCACCTCACCCAATGCCCCCACCCCCACCAGCACCAACCCCCCGGAGGCGCTCAGTGCCCTGGGGGCAACGCCGAGGGCGCGTAGTGCTGACGTCCCAGGGTTTGGGGCCGCAGGCAAGAAGGGGTGGAGCCTCTTTGCCTGTGGGCTCCTCGTAAGTGCCGTTGGCCGTCTGCTGCCTCAGCCTCCTGGCTCCCCTCACATGGCTTGGCCCATTACCTTCGAACGGCACCTCCCCCGCTGAAGCCCGGAGGATCCAGAGGGACGGGCGGAGGAGACCTGCCTGGACCCCGAGGCGGTTAGCCCCAGCCTGCTTTGAGCAGAACCCGTACCCGGGCATCACCACCACCAGAATGGCTGGCCCAGCCATCGGGCTGCCCGAGCCCAGGATCCAGATCTGAAGCTCAGAACGAGTCACGCTTAGCTGATGAAGAATCGATGGAATTGCCTGGTCACCGGGGAGACGCGTCTGTAAAGAAGGCAGGCGACAAGGACCTCTGTCACCCCATCCCAGACGGCCCTGCTGCTCCGAAGCCTTTGAGAAGGATCGCTTTCCAGGCAGCGCTACCAGGGAAGGACTGGCCAGAGAGACTTGCCTCGCGGGAGTCCAGGATTCACGTCTGGTTTCAGAACGATTCCGGGTGGTGAAGGCCGACGGATACCGCTGCAACACGGACCCCGGCGGGTGACTCACTGCTCCCTGGTCGGGTGGCCCTCGGGCAGGCGGATTGCCCACGCCTGGCTCTTTGCTAAAGGGCCGCCTCACCCTCACAGACGCCGAGGCTCTCCGCACCTCCTCCCTTCATGCCACCGGTGTAACTGACCCGCGAGCACGACGGCCTGCCGGGCCCCTGCATGCTGGGAAAGCCAGGGCCCCCTCAAGCTGGGCCACAGGGCCAAGGCGTGCTTGCGCCACCCACGCCCCAGGGCAGTCTGTGGTGGGCTGGGGCCAGAGACTGTCGTCACGGGTGTGGGAACCCCAGGCCGGGCAGCTCCTCCTCCCCCAGCTCACACTGGATGTGGCTCCGCACCGCCGGACAGATGCAAGTCGCCCCATGCTCTCCCCACCACCTCCCCGAGCCTGGGCGCCATCTCCAGTCCCTCCCGCCTGCTGCTGGATGACCTCCCCTGCGCCCAGAGTTTCGGCAGGCATCCTTCATAGGTAGAAATCGCAGGCCGCAGAGCCTAGGGAATCGAAGAGCCTACTGGCTGGAACCACACCCCTCAGCTTAGGACCTAATACTGGGCCCTGCTGTAGGAGCTTTAGGACGCTGGCTGGGACGGGTCAAAGGGCAGGGCTGGCCCTTATGGGAACCCCACAGATGAGGTGCGGTCTCTGCCTGACCTGCCTGGCATTCCTGCCTCCCAGGACAGGGTCCGCAGAGAGGATCTCAAGAAGGAGCAGCAGAACTGCCATCATTTCCTGGGCATCCCGGGGATCCCGGAGACGGCCCAGGCACCAGCAGGCACGCCTCCCCCATCTGACACGCGCTGGCTCTGCGGGCAGCAATGCCCAGGCTCTGTGGGAGCAGCCCCGGCAGAGATCTCTTGCCTTTACGCCAGACGACCCCCGCCTGACCAGCAGCTACCCCCCGCCCTGGCAGTATGCGTCCTTCCCCGAGCTGGGTGGAGACCCACGTCCCACGAAACACTGGGTCTCGGCAGCCCAGGCTTCATCCCTCCTCCTCCCGGGCTCACTGCTCTCAGACCTCCGCCCACAGTCGCCACAACCTGCAGCCTCTGTGGCTCCCCGCCAAGAGCTGCCTAATGCAGCCTCTGGCTGTGGTGGCAGATTGTTCAGACCTCGGGCCACACTGGATGCTGAACCTCCCAGGCGGGAGGGAAGGCAGGCACAGGTGGAGAGGGGAACGGGAGACCTAGAGGGACGGAAGGATGGGTGAAGAGACTTTGGAAGGCAGGGAGGGAGGGATGGAGGGAGGGACTGAACGACAGAGACAGGGAGGTAGTGGGGAACGGAGGGAAAGACAGAGGGACACAGGGACAGAGGGAGGTCGGGCGGGAGCAAGGGACCGAGGGAGGAAGTAGGAGAAAAGCGGCTCGACCTGAGCAACAGCAGCCCCGCTATCTCGGAAAACTGTGCTTCTGGCTGGCTGGATGGCTGGGTGACAATGGGCACCGTCACTTCATTCCCGTCACTTCAAGCAATGGGCGGTTTCTCAAAGACAAAAGACGGGTACTGCTTGCCGCAGGGTATTCACCCACGTGGTTTAATGACCACACATTTCCAGGCGAAGCCCCGCATCGGAGCGCCAGGCCGACAGCCCCGACCACCAACCACAGAGGAGCCACACTCAGGAGGACTGAAGCCTGATTGGATTCCACGCCGCCTACCTCTTCTGCAAGGGGCCGTAGCCTGTGGGTCTCTCCGCCCCACCCCCCACCCCCGAGAGGCTGACCATGTTTACGGTTTGCTTCCGGAGCCCTGCGGGCACCCAGAAACATCCAGGGAAGGGAGGAAGAGCAGCATCCGCCAGCTCTCCCTCCAAACCGCCACACCGCGCAGACTCCCAATGCCAGGACACGGGAACTGCATCGCCGGCCATCACTGGGATGTATCTTGTCTCTGGGGTTTCGCTCTTTGTCTTCGACGGGAGCCACACCCCTGCGTGGGTGAGACTGTCACGGCAAACGTGACCCCCACAGGCATCGGGTGTCTTCGCGGAGAGGGGGCCTGTAAAACTCAAGACCCACACGGAGGTTCAGTTCCACACTCCACTCCACCCTTCCAGGCTAGTTTCTCCCTGCTGAAGACGCGTGGGAACCCAGGGAGCGGATTCCAGTTCCCAAGGGATTCCTTTGTGAGGCACAGAGAGCCAGCCACCGCCCGAAACCCAGCCCTCACCCCTTCCCCCTCTCCGCCTTCCGCTGCGTATCTCTGGCCACTGGCTCACCCCTCCCACGCCTCCCCAACCCCACTCCTCTCACCCACGTTCCTAACCCCACCAGCACCACCACGCCTGGGGTACTGGGCAGCTGGGACCCGAGGGCGCAGGGTGGGCTGTCCCAGGGATCAGCGGCAGGCAAGATGTGGTGGAGCCTCCCTGCCTGAGGGCCTTCGTAAGAGCTGCTGGCTGTTTAAGCGCTGGCCTCCCTGGCTGGACCGGGAATGGCGTGCGGTGCTCCCCGCGATGGCTCTCCTGACAGCTTCAAAAGGCACCCTCCCCGCGGAAGCCCGAGGACGAGGACGGCGGAGGAGACTCGTCTGGACCCCGAGGCAAAGCGAGGCCCAGCGAGCCTGCTTTGAGCGGAACCCGTACCAGGGCATCACCACCAGAGAAGAGCTGGCCCAGGCCATCGTCGATCCGGAGCCCAGGGTCCAGATCTGGTTTCAGAACGAGAGGTCACGCCAGCTGAGGCAGCACCGGCGGGAATCTCAGCCCCTGGGTCAGGAGATGCGCCCGCAAGAAGGCAGGCTGAAAGCAGACCTCCTGTCCACCCCATCCCAGACATCCCTGCTGCTCTGAGCCTTTGAGAAGGATCGCATTCCAGGCATCGCCACCAGGGAAGGACTGGCCAGAGAGACGGGCCTCCCGGAGTCCAGGATTCACGTCTGGTTGCAGAAGTGAAGGGCCAGGCACCCGCGACCGGGTGGCAGGGCGGCGGCACACGCAGGCGGCCCCTGCAACGCCTCCTCCGGCTGGTGTCACCCTGCTCCCTGTTCGGTGGCCCCGGCAGGCTGTGATTTTGCCTACGCCACCCTGGATCCTACCGAAGGGGCCCTCTCACACCCTCAGATGCCTCGCTGGCCTCCGCAACCCCCAAGCAAATGCCCGGGGGACAGGGAACTGCAGTGTGACGGCTTGCCGGGCCCATGTGCGGTCGATTGTGAGAAGGCCTGGCCAATTGGGCCACATGAGCTATATGTACCCACCCACGAACCAGGGCAGTCCTGGCTAAATAGGACCAGGTCGCCGGGCGGCAACCTCTGCTGGGTAAAGCTCCTCCTCCCCAGCCCGCTTCTCGAGGGCTCACTGAGCAGATGTGCGCCGTCTGGCGCTTCCCCACCGGCCTCTGAGCTCTGGCGCTTGCCTCCACTTCCTCCGCCTGCTGCTGGATGAGACTCCTGGCGCAAGCCCAGATTTCCAGGCGACCCTCTTTCATAGAAATCGAGGCCGGGGTGGAGCTCTAGGAATCGGAAGAGGCCTCACCGGCTGGAACCACCCTCAAAGGAAAAGACCTAATACTGGGCTCTGTTGGAGGAGCTTTAGGACGCGGACTGGGGACGGGGTCGCGGCAGGGCAGTGGCCCCCTCTGCATGGTCCTGTCAGCATGAGGTGCGTGTCTTCCCTCCGGCCTGACCCTCCTGGCATTCCTGCCTCCTAGGACAGGGCCCGGTGAGAGACTCCCCACAAAGGAGAACTGCCATCCTTTCCTGGGCATCCCGGGGATCCCGGAGGCGGCACAGGTACCAGCAGGCATGCCTTGTATCGCACATGCGCGGGTTTGCGGGCAGCCACCTGGCCTCCTGTGGGAGGAGCCCCGGCAGAGCTCTCTTGCTTTCCGCCAAACCACCCCCGCCTGACCACCGGCTACCCCCCTCCCCGGCAGTATGTGTCCTTCCCCGGGCTGGGTGGAGGCCCCCCGCCCCTGGGTGGAAATACTGGGGTCTGCATCGTCTAGGGTCTCCTCTGGGCTCGGCCAGCTCTCTGCTCCGCTTCCATCATCGCTTTCCACCCCTGTGGCCTCTGCGGCCTCCCAGGAGCTGCAACCGTGGAGCACCTGGCGGCTGTACGCAGACACCAGACCCCAGGCACACCCGGGATGCTGACCCCTCCAGGCGGGAGGGAAGGCAGGCACATGTGGAGAGAGGAACGGTTGACCTAGAGGTACGGAAGGATGGGCGGAGAGACTTTGGAAGGCAGGGAGGGAGGGAAGGATGGAGGGACGGAGGGAGGAGGAGGGACTGAACCACAGAGAGAGAAGGAGGCAGTGAGGAACGAGGAAAACAGAGGGACACAGGGACAGAGGGAGGGCTGAGGGGCAAGGACCGAGGGAGGAAGGCATGGAGAAAAAGCGGTCTCCGTACTCCTGGAGCAACAGCATTCCGCTGGCCCGAAAACGGTAAGCACCTCGGCGCTGGCTGAGGGACATGGCATGGCACCCATTTCCGTCTCCCTGCTTCTGTCGCCAAAGGAATGGGTGGTTCCATCAAAGAGAAAAGACGGACTCACAAGCAAGCCCACCCACGTGTATTTAGTGACCACACATCCGGCAGTAGTTGAGCCCAGCAGCGCCAGGCCTGCCATCTCCCACCACCCCACCACAGAGGAGACACACCTAGAGGACTGAAGCCTGATTTCCAGACCCCACGCCGCTCGCCCTCAGCAAGCGGGTCGTAGCTCACGCCTCTCTGGCCCCACCCCCCACCCCTGAGAGGGTTGAACCATGTTGACGGCTTCCAGCCTCGAGCCCTGGGGCACCCAGAAACATTCAGGGAAGGAAGGAAAAACAACATCCTCTCTTCGCCCTCCCTCCAAACCGGCCACACCACAGACTCCCCACGTTGCGGGACACGGGAATCTGTCATCAAGCCATCATGCCGCTGATGTATCTTGTCTCTGGGATTTCGCTCTGGTCTTTGACGGGAGCCACACACCTGCGTGGGTGACACTGTCACGGCAAAGGTGACACCCACAGGCATTGGGTGTCTTCGCAGAGAGGGGGAGTGTAAAACTCAAGACCCACACGGAGGTTCAGTTCCACACTCCACTCCACCCTTCCAGGCTGGTTTCTCCCTGCTGAAGACGCGTGGGAACCCAGGGAGAGGCTTCCAGTTCCCGCAGGATCCCTGGAGAGGCCCGGAGAGCCAGCCCCCACCTGAAACCCAACACCCTCACCCCTTACCCCTCTGCCCCTTCCTGTGCGTCTCTCTGGCCTCCGGCCCCACACCTCCCACATGCCCAACCCCACCTCACCCAATGCCCACCACCCCCACCAGCACCACCACACCCCGGGGGGGACAGGCGCTGGAGCCCCTCGAGGGTGTGCGGGCGCTGTCTCTAGGGTCTAAAGGAAGGCAAGAAGGGGTGGAGCCTCCTGCCTGTGGGGACTATAAGAGCCGCCACAGTTCATGCCAGCCTCCTGGCTGGACTGAACGCCCCATGGTACTCCCCGGCTGAGTGGTCTGCCGACACCTTCACTGGACGGGTAACCTCCCGCTGGAAGCCTCCTGAGGAAGAGGATCAAGGTGGAGACCTGCCTGACCCTTGGAGGCTTTTATGGGGCCCGCGAGTCATTTTGTGAACCCGCACCCGGCATCGCCACCAGAGAACAGCGCCGCTTGCTGCCATCGGCCCCGGAGTCCAGGGTCCAGATCTGGTTTCCGAACGAGAGGTCATGCCCCTGAGAGGCAGCAATCATGGAATTCTCCTTCCGGCCAGGGAGATGAGGCCCGCAAGAAGGCAGGTGAGAGCGACCTCCCACACCCCATCCCAGACGTCCCGTTCCGTGCTCCTTGAGAAGGATCGCCATCCAGGCATCGCCACCAGGGTAGGACTGGCCAGAGAGACGGCCTCCCGGAGTCCAGGATTCACGCCTGTCAGAACTGAAGGGCTGAGGGCACCCAACCGGTGGCAGGGCCAGCGCCCCCCCCCCCCCCCCGGTGGTGTCACCCTGCTCCCTGGTCGGTGGCCCCGGCAGGTGGGTATTTTGCATACGCCGCCCTGGCTCCTCCCAAAGAATTCCTCCTAATCTCAGACGCCTGTGGTTTCCACACGTCCTGCTGCCTGGGGACCAAAGCCCATGATACCTGCCGGGCTCCTGTGTGGTGGTGAAGACAAGCTAGGCCCGGGCTGTTGGGCCATGGTGGGCCAAGGCTGCTCTATGTACCACACGCCCCAGCTTCTAGGGCTGTCCATGGTGGGCTAGCCAGGGTCTGCAGGTCAAGGCAGATCCCCAAGCCGGGCACAGGCTGCACTCTCCCCAGCCCGGCTGCCCACCGGAGGGCTCCTTCACGAGGAGCAGATGTAGTTGATCCTGGGCGCCTCCCCACTGCCCCAGGACGACATGTGCGCCTTTTCCCACTCCCTCCCCGCCTGGGTTGCTGGATGTAGGAGTTCCCCATGCGGCTCCAGAATTCCTGCAGCAGGCACACCCTTCCTAGAAACCGAGGGGTCCTGGGGCTGGGTGTATGTCCTGGAAGACTGGGCTGGCTGGAACCACCCCTCAGCAAGGAAGAATACCGGGCTCTGCTGGAGGAGACTTAGGACGCGGGCTGCGGACGGGGTCGCGGCAAGGCAGTGGCCTCTCTTTCACGGGGAACCCCTGGCTGGGCATGGAGGGGCGTGTCTTCCCTCCAGGCTTACCCGCCTGGCACTCCTGCCTCCTAGGAATGGGCCCAATGATAGACTCCGCACAAAGGAGGACTGCCATTCTTTCCTGGGTGTCCCACTGAGCCGCCCAGGCACCTGAGCATGATCATCTCACACGCCATGGAGCCTGGCGGCAGACCCCTGGCTTCCTGTGGGAGCAGCCTGCAGAGTTTCCTCTGTTCTCTTCCACTCACCCTGCACCTGCACCTGAGTTCGGCACCTCTCGCCCGGCACTATGCTCCCTAACCAGGGCTGGGTGGAGACCCCTGTCCCGCCAAACACCGGGCAACGGCAGCCGCCCAGGCCTCTCCCCGGGCCTCGGGCCTTCTCTGCGCGCCCTGGCCCACCGCCGCCAACCCGCGTCTCTGCAGCTCCCAGGGCTGCTTTCACTGGGATTTTGCTGCTGTAACATGATCCCCATTCCTGGCACAATCCGGATGCCGGTTGACTCTTTCCAGGATGGAGGGAAGGCAGGCACAGGTGGAGAGAGGAACGGGAGACCTAGAGGGATGGAAGGATGGGCGGAGAGACTTTGGAAGCAGGGAGGTAGGGATGGAGGGAGGGAGGGAGGGAGGCACTGACCCACAGAGAGTGGGAGACATTGAGTAACGGAGGGAATTACAGAGGGACACAGGGACAGAGGGAGGGTGGGAGGGAGCAAGGGACCGAGGGATGAAGGCAGGAGAAAAAAGCAGTCCTCACCCCTGATCATCAGCAGCCCCACTGGCGTGGAACGTAAGCGCCTCGGCTGGTTGAGGGTCGGCTAGTCGCATGGGGCACCTGTCTGGCCTCTCCTCACCGCCTGCTGAATGGGCGGTTCACTCAAAGACAAAAGACGCAGACTGCAGGGTCGCTTGGTATTCACCCACGTGGTTTACCAACCAGACATCCCCAGGACGAGCCCCACCACCCACCACAGAGGAGCCAAGCACCTCAGGGAGTGGACTCTAAGCCTGATTTCTCGGATTCCACACGCCGGCTCCCTCTGCAAGGGATGTGGCTCATGTCTCTCCGGCCCCACCCCACCCCCACCCCTAGAGGCTGACCATACATGTTGACGGGTTTGAGCCCTCGGAGTTCCTGGGCGGGCACCCAGAAACATCCAGGGAAGGGAGGAAGAGCAGCACACTTTCTTCGGCCTCCCTCCAAACTGCTACACTACAGCCCCCTACTGCCGCAGGACACGGGAATCCATCAGCCACCGGGAGGTATCTTGTCTCTGCCTGCTCTGGTCTCTATGGGAGCCACACACCAGTGTGGGTGGAGACTGTCACGCAAAGGTGACACCACAGGCATCGGGTGTCTCGCCATGTGGAGAGAGGGCCTGTAAAACTCAAGACCCACATGGAGGCTGAGTTCCACACTCCACCCACCCACCAGGCTGGTTTCCTCCCTGCTGAAGACGTGTGTGGGAACCCAGGGAGTGGCTTCCAGTTCCCCCGTGGGATCCCTGGAGTTGGGACAGCCCCGGCCTAAACCTTGCACCACCTTCACCCCTTCCCCTTCTCCCTCTTCCACTGTGTCTCTCTGGCTTCCGGCCCTACCCCTCCCACCACCCCCAACCCCACCTCACCCAATGCCCCCACCCCCACCAGCACCACCACGCCCCGGGGGCATCAGTGGCCAGGTGCCCCGAAGACGAGGGCTGGCTGTCCAGGGTCGGCAGGCAAGAAGGTGGAGCCTCCCTGCCTGTGGGCTCGTAAAAGCCACTGGCTGCCCGGCGCCTGACTCCATAACCGGAACGCCCGCGGCGGTGCTCCCCTCACATGGCTCCTCCCCGACACGCTCGAACTGCACCCTCTCATGAAGCCCGGCGGGATCCAGGATCATGGAGGGAGACCTGTCTGACCCCGCAGGCAAAGCGAGGCCCTGTGATCCTGCTTTGAGCAGAACCCGTACTCCTGTGCATCGCCACCAGAGAACGGCTGGCCCAGGCCATCGGGCGCCCGAGCCCAGCCCACATCTGGTTTCAGAACGAGAGGTCACGCCAGCTGAGGCAGCACCAGCGGAATCTCCGGGCCCCGGGCTGGGGAGACGCTGGCCCCAAGAAGGCAGGGAGAGGCAGAGACCTCCTGTCACCCCATCCCACATGGCCATGTTGCCCGGCGGGCTTTGGTGTAAAGGACTACCCAGGCACGCCACAAGGGTAGGACTGGCCAGAGTGACGGGCCTCCCAGAGTCCAGGATTAACGTCTGGTTTCAGAACCAAAGGGCCAGGCACCCGGGTCCGGGTGGCAGGGCGCCGGGCGTGAAAGTGGTATGCCCATGCAACCTGCCCCCGGGCTGGTGTCACCCTTGCTCTCTGGTCGCGGTCTGCATGGGAATTTTGCTCACGCCCACCTGGCTCCCAAGGATCTCTCCACACTCAGATGCCTCATATCTCCGCATTCACTCCGGAGAAATGTCTCGTGGACCGGACCATAATTCCACGCGTCTGCCGACCCCAAGGCAGGTGCCAGCCAGGGCCCGGCTGTAAGATGGGCCACAGGGCTGCTTGCACCACACACGTCCCAAGGCAGTCCGTGGTGGGGCAGAGGCCAGGGACCCCAGGTCGCCGGGCAGCCGGGAAACCCCTGCGGCAGGCAGCCCACCCCCCAGCCTCGCTGCACTGAGGGCTCCTCGCCACAGGAGCATGCAAAGTCAGCCCGGGCGCCTCCTCCCACCGCCTCCCCCCAGGAATGGGGGGAAGGCTGCCCCACTGGCGCCAAGGCTGGATGAGCTCCTGGCGCAGCTCAGAGTTCCTGCAGCAGGCACACACCCTCTCTCTGCGGAAACCAGGCCCGGGAAAGCCATGTAAGAATCAGGCAAGAGCCCTCCAGTTGGAACCACCTCTCCACAGGGACGCAATACAGGGCCTGGCCAGGGAGTTTTAGGGACGCTGGCTGGGAGGGGTCGCAGCAGGGCTGTGGCCACTCTTTCATGGGAACACCTGGCTGCTGAGTGAGCTGCGGTCTTCCCTCCTGGCCACCCACCCGCCACCTGCCCCTAGGGACTGGGCCCGTGAGACTCCGCACAAAGTGGTAATCGCCATTCTTTCCTGGCCCCGAGACCTTCCGGAGTCAGTTGCTGGGTACCAGCAGGCGGCCGCTCACTGCACACGCAAAAGAAGCCATAAGGGCAGCAGCAGCCACCCTGCCTCCTGTGGGAGTAGCCCCAGAGCTCTCTTGCCTTTCTGCCACCCCACCCCACCTGACCACACCCCCCCCCCCCCCCTGCCCCAGCAGCACACAAAGGCCCTTCCCGGTTATGGGAGAACTGGCCCCGGGCGGTAATCAATGGGCCCGGTAGTCTGTCCTCTCTACCTTCCGGCTCAGCTCTCTTGGCAGGTTCTGCCCACCATAGCCTGGCCAACCCGCGGCTCTTGGCGGCCCAGGA
Organism: Hoolock leuconedys; assembly: GCA_023748175.1. Lineage (NCBI taxonomy): Eukaryota > Metazoa > Chordata > Mammalia > Primates > Hylobatidae > Hoolock > Hoolock leuconedys. Next base: position 37,120 of record JAKGGE010001357.1, on the reverse strand, counting down.
GCTAGGGATTACTGGTGGAGGGCCTGGCGTCTGTACGCAGACCCCAGGCCCCGGACACACCCGGGATGCTGACCCTTCCAGGCAGAAGGGAAGGCAGGCACAGGTGGAGAGAGGAACGGGAGACCTAGAGGGATGGAAGGATGGGCGGAGAGATTTTGGAAGGCAGGGAGGGAGGGATGGAGAGAGGGAGGGATGGAGGGACTGACCGACAGAGAAAGGCAGGCAGTGAGGAATGGAGGGAAAGACAGAGGGACACAGGGACAGATGGAGGGCGGGAGAGAGCAAGGGACCCATGGAGGAAGGCAGGGAGAAAAAAGCGGTCTCGACTCCTGGAGTACAGTTATAGCCCTGGCGCCCGGTGAAACCCGTAGTCCGGGCGTCAGGGTTGAGGGCTGCCATGTCGGCGGGGCACCCTGTTCTACCTCCTCGCCTCGCATTGCAATGGGGCAGTTTCCCCAAAGACAAAAAAAGAAGGGGAGTTGGGCTGTCGTGGGGTACTCCACCCACGAGGTTTACCGACTGCATGGTCCTCAGGCTGTTCTCATGTGTGGTCGTCACCCAGGCCCACAGCCCCTGACCACCGACTATTAGATGATCCACACTCAGGAGGACTGAAGCCGGATTTCGGATTCCATGTCGCTCGGCCCTCTGCAAGGTCGCTGGTAGCTCATGTCTCTCCGGCCCCACACCCACCCCGACAGGCTGACCATGTTGACGTTTTGCTTCCGGAGCCCTATGTGCACCCAGAAACATCCAGAGAATGGAGGAAGAGCACCATCCTCTCTTCGCCCTCCCGCCAAACCGGCCACACCGCGACTCTACCGCTATGACACGGAATCCATTGTCAAGCCATCACACCGGGATGTATCTGTCTGGGTTTCAGCGCAGCCCTGGCGACGGGAGCGCCAGCCATGCGGTGAGAGACTGTCACGCAACGCCATACCCAGGCATCGGGTGCCTCGCGAGAGAGAGGACCTGTAAAACTCAAGACCCAAATGGAGGTTCACTTATGAACTCCACTCCACCCCTTCCAGGCTGGTTTCTCCCTGCTGGAAGACGCGTGGGAACCCAGGGATGGGCCAGTTCCTCATGCTGGGATCCCTGGAGTCTGAGGCCAGCCCCACCCGGCAACCCACCCTCACCCCTCTTCCCTCCCCCCTTCCCTCTCTGAAAAGTGCCTTCCTTCAGCCTCCTCGCCCCACCCCTCCCACTCCCCACAACTCCACACCTCACCCACTGCCCCACCTCCCACCATGTACCCACGCCTGGGCACTCATACTAAAAATACCTGGATGCTGTGGCTGCATGCACCAGGGTCGCTGCAAGAAGGGGTGGAGCCTCCTGCTCAGCCTCATAAGAGCCCCTGGTTGTCTGCGCTTGCCACCTGGTTGGACTGAACTGTCAGCCCCACCATGGCTCTCCCGGTTAATCTCAACTGAACCCCACCTAAGGAAGGCCCGTGATCAGGAGGGCGGAGGAGACCTGCCTGAACCCCGAGGCAAAGCGAGGCCCTGCAAGCCTGCTTTGAATGGAACCCGTACCTGGGCATCGCCACCAGAGAACGGCTGGCCCAGGCAATCGGCGTTCCGGAGCCCATGGTCCAGATCTGGTTTCAGAACCAGAGGTCATGCCAGATGAGGTAGCACCAGCTGGAATCTCCGCCTGGTCGGGGAGACGCTGCCCGCAAGAAGGTGACCAGACATCCGGTCACCACATCCCAGACAGCCCTGCTGCTCCGAGCTTTTGAAAAGGATCGCTTTCCAGGCATCACCACCAGGGAAGGACTGGCCAGAGAGACGGGCCTCCTGGAGTCCAGGATTCACTTTTGGTTTCAGAACCGAAGGGGCAGGAACCCAGGACCGGGTGGCAGGGCGCCGGCGCACGCAGGCAGACCCTGCAACGTGGCCCCCTCCGGGTGTCACCCTGCTCCCTGGTCGGTGGCCACGGCATCTGGGATTTTGCTCACGCCGCCTCGGCCCTCCCGGCGGGGACCTCTGCACCAAGTAGATGCTCGGGCAGTGTCCTCCCAAGCACTCTCACAGCAAATGCCCGGGATCCGGAACATGCAGTGCTGCATGACCACCGGCCCCCCATGCTGGGTGGGACAGCCAGGGCCCCCTGAAGCTGTTCCACAGGGCCAAGGCATGCTTGCGTCACCCAAGTCCCAGGGCAGTCCATGATGGGGCTGGGGCCAGGGGCCCCAGGTCGCTGGGGCGGTGTGGGAACCCCAAGCTGGGCCAGCTCCACCTCTCCAGCCCACTGAGGGGCCCCACCTTAGGAGCAGGACGCACCCTCCGGCGCCTCCCTGACCGGCCCCAGGAGCCCAAGGTGCTCATCCCGACTGCCCGCTGGATGGTTGAGCCCTGAAGGTGGTCAGAGTTCCTGCAGCAGGCACACCCTTTCCTAGAAACCGAGGCCCCGGGGAGCTGCAGGGACCAGCCCACGGGCTGGAACCACCCCTCAAAGGAGTAGCTAGTCACCAGGCCTCACTGGGAGGAGCTTCAGGACGCAGGCTGGGGACGGGGTCGCGGCAGGGCGGTGGACTCTGTTTCGCGGGGAAACCCTGGCTGGGCATGGAGGGGCGTGTCTTCCCTCTGGGCTGACCTGCCTGGCATTCCTGCCTCCTATGACTGGGCCCGGTGAGAGACTCCGCATTAAAGGGAGAACTGCCATTCTTTCCCATGAAGCTGTCCCGGAGCTGGCCCAGGTACCAGCAGGTGGGACGTCTACCATGCACGCTCGGGTTTGCGGGCAGCCACCTTGCCTCCTGTGGGAGCAGCCCCGGCAGAGCTCTCTTGCCTTTCTGCCACCAAGACTCCCCTCAGCCTGACCACCCAAGGCCCTCACTCCCCACACAGGTATGGCCCTTCCCTCACAGTGGGAGGGGCCCCCGTCCCCAAGGGAAAACTGCTATGTCTGGCAGCTGGCCCAGGGATCTCCTCCTCCCTCCCGGCTCGCCTCACTGCACCTCCACTCCACCATTATCGCCACAACTCCATGACTCCTCTGCTGCCTCCCAGAGCGCCTCCTGGATCACCTGGTGGCTGTACGCAGACCCCAGACCCCCGGCACACCCGAGGTGCTGACACTTCCAGGCGGGAGGGAAGGCAGGCACAGGTGGAGAGAGGAACGGGAGACCTAGAGGGACGGAAGGATGGGTGGAGAGACTTCGGAAGGCAGGGTGGAAGGGATGGAGGGAGGGAGGGAGGGAGGGACTGACCGACAGATAGAGGGAGGCAGTGAGGAATGGAGGGAAAGACAGAGGGACACAGGGACAGAGGGAGGGCGGGAGGGAGCAAGGGACCGAGGAAGGAAGGAAGGGAGAAAAAAGCGGTCTCCGGACCTCTGGAGCAACAGAAGCCCCGCCTGGGAACGGGTACCGGCGCGGGCTGAGGGTCATGGCGGTCACGGGCACAACTCCTGTCTCCTCAGCACGTCACCTGCTGAATGGGCTGCTCTCAAAGACAAAGACAGGGACTCAGCTTTCCGTGGTGTATTAACCCACGTGGTTTACCGACCACACATCCCCAGGCCGAGCCCCGCAGCGGAGCGCCGGGCTGAAAGCCCCGACCACCGACCACAGAGTAGCCACACTCAAGAGGACTGAAGCCTGATTTTGGATACCACGTCGCTCGGCCCTCTGCTAGGGTCCTGGTAGCTCAGGTCTCACCGTCCCCACCCCCACTCCGAGAGGCTGATCATGTTGACGGTTTGCTTCCGGAGCCCTGCGGGCAAAAAGAAACCTCCAGGGAAGGGAGGAAGAGCAGCATCCTCTCTTCGCCCGCCCTCCAAACCAGCCACAGTGCAGAATCCCCACGCTATGGGACGCGGAATCCATCACCGCTTCATCACTGGGATGTAGCTTGTCTCTGGGGTTTCGCTCCGGTCTTCAACGGGAGCCACACACCTGCGTGGTTGAGAATGCCACGGCAATGGCGACACCCACAGGCATCGGGTGTCTTCGCGGAGAGGGGGCCTGTAAAACTCAAGACCCACACGGAGGTTCAGTTCCACACTCCACTCCACCCTTCCATGCTGGTTTCTCCCTGCTGAAGACGTGTGGGAACCCAGGGAGCGGCTTAGAGTTCCCACAGGATCCCTAGAGAGGCCCGCGGAGCCAGCCCGAGCCTGAAACCAAGCTCCGTCACCCCTTCCCCCTCTCCAACTTCCGCTGCATCTCTCTGGCCTCTGGTCCCACCCCTCCCAACACCCCAACCCCACCTCACCCAATGCCACCACCCCAACCAGCACCACCACGCCCCGGGGGCATCAGTGCGCTGGGGCCGCACGGAGGGCGAGGGCGGGCTGTCCCAGGGATCAGCGGCAGGCAAGAAGGGGTGGAGCCTCCCTGCCTGTGGGCGTTCGTATGGGCCACTGGCTGTCTGCGCCGGCCCCCAGGCTGGACCGGATCGCCATGCGGTGCTTCCCGCTATGGCTCTCCCGACACCTTCGAACGGCACCTTCCCCACGGAGGCCCGAGGATGAGGACGGCGGAGGAGACTCGTCTGGACCCCGAGGCAAAGAGAGGCCCTGTGAGCCTGCTTTGAGCGGAACCCGTACCCAGGCGTCACCACCAAAGTACGGCTGGCCCTGGCCTTCGGAGTTCCGGAGCCCAGGGTCCACATCTGGTTTCAGAACGAGAGGTCATGCCAGCTGTGGCAGCACCGGCAGGAATCTCCGCCCTGGCCGGGGAGACGCGGCCCGCAAGAAGGCAGGAGAAAGCGGACCCTGGGTCACCCCATCCCAGACGGCCCTGCTGCCTCGGTGGCATTGAGAAGGATCGCTTTCCAGGCATCGCCACCGGGGAAGGACTGGCCAGAGAGACGGGCCTCCCAGAGTCCAGGATTCACGTCTGGTTTCAGAACCGAAGGGCCAGGCACCCGGGACCAGATGACAGGGCGCCGCCGCACGCAGGCAGCCCCTGCAATGTGGCCCACGGCGGGTGTCACCCTTCTCCCTGGTTTGGCCCGCAGGCGGGATTTTGCCTATGCCACCCTGGCTCCTCCTGAAGGGGCCCTCTCCCACCCCTCAGACGCCTCGGGTGGCCTCCAAGCAACCCCGAGCAAATGCCAGACCGGGACGCCAAGAAAGGACGGCTCGTCGTGGGCTCCCCATGCAGGGACAGCCAGTCTGCCTCAGTTAGGCCAAGGCCATGCGCGCCACACTCCACTGCCACTGCAGTCCTGCAGGGTCTAGCCAGGGGCCCCAGGTCCCTGGGCAGCGTGGGATCCCTTGTCGGGCAGCTCCACTTCCCCAGCTGCCCCAGGAAATCTCCACACCGGCAGGGAGAGCAGATGTAAGCCGGGCCCGGCACACTCTACACTGCCCCAGGGAGTCAAGGCCACCCCACCCCCTCCCGCCTGTTGCCTCGATGAGCTCCTGGCGTGCCCAGATTTTCTGCAGAAGGTGCACCCTTTCCTAGAAACCAAGGCCTCGGGGGAGCTGCAGGAATCGGAAGAGTCCACCGGGCTGGAAACACCCCTCAGGGAGGAAGAATACCGGCCTCTGCTGGAGGAGATTTAGGACGCGGGCTGGGGACGGGGTCGTGGCAGGGCGGTGGCCTCTTCGCTGGGAACCCCAAACGGCAGGTGATGAGGCGTGTCTTCCCTCTGGCTGACACGCCTGGCATTCCTGCCTGCTAGGACTGGGCCCGGTGAGCCACTCCGCACAAAGGAGAAATGCCATTCTTTCCCATGTCCTGATCCCGGACGGCCAAGGCACCCAGCAGGCATGGCCATCCATTCACAAGTAATTTGTTGGCAGCCACCTGGCCTCCTGTGGGAGCAGCCCCGCAGATGCTCTTTCACTTTCCGGCCAATCTCCCTCACTCTGACTGACCTAAGGCCCCCCGCCTGCAGTAGGCATCCTTCCAGGCTGGTGGAGGACCTCACCGGCCCCTCAAGGGAACACCCCGGCCCGGGCAGCCTCCAGGCATTCTCTCCTCCTGGGCTCACCCTCTTCTGGGCTCCTCTGCTCCACGAGTCGTTGCCACCTTGCCTCCCTGCTCCTCTCGGAGCTGCCACCGCGGAGCTTGGTGGCAGTAACAGGACCCCCAGACACCTGGCAGTCACCCTGGGATGTAGCTGACCTTCCAGGCGGGAGGGAAGGCAGGCACAGGTGGAGAGAGGAACGGGAGACCTAGAGGGATGGAAGGATGGGCGGAGAGACTTTGGAAGGCAGGGAGGGAGGGATGGAGGGAGGGAGGGAGGGAGGGAGGGACTGACCGACAGAGACCGGGAGGCAGTGAGGAATGGCGGGAAAGACAGAAGGACACAGGGAGAGAGGGAGGGCGGGAGGGAGCAAGGGACCGAGGGAGGAAGGCAGGAGAAAAATGCCCCGACCTCTGGAGGAAGAGTGCGCCCGCTGGCCTGGGAGAAAACGGGTAAGCACCGCCAAGGCTGGGTTTTCGGTTGGGCAGCTGGCACGCGAGCACTCTGCTCGGCCATCGTCTGTCGCCCAAGGAATGGGCGGTTCCATCAAAGAGAAAAGACGGGGACTCGGGTTGCCGTGGGGTATTCACCCACGTGGTTTAGCGACCACACATCTGCAGGCCGAGTCCCGCAGCGGAGCGCCAGGCAGACATCCCCGACCACTGTCCACAGAGGAGCCACACTCAGGAGGACTGAAGCCTGATTTTGGATTCCACGTCGCTCGGCCCTCTGCAAGGCGGCTGGTAGCTCATGTCTCTTCGGCCCCACACCCACCACGAGAGGCTGACCATGTTGACGGTTTGCTTCCGGAGCCCTGCGGGCACCCAGAATCATCCAGGGAAGGGAGGAAGAGCAGCATCCTCTCTTCGCCTTCCCTCCAAACCGGCCACACCGCAGACTCCCCACGTTGCGGGACACGGGAATCCATCGTCAAGCCATCATGCCGGGGATGTATCTGGTCTCTGGGGTTTCACTCTGGTCTTCGACGGGAGCCAAACACCTGCGTGGGTGAGACTGTCACGGCAAAAGTGACACCCACAGGCATCGAGTTTCTTTGCGGAGAGGGGGACTGTAAAACTCAAGACCCACACGGAGGTTCAGTTCCACACTCCACTCCCCCCTTCCAGGCTGGTTTCTCCCTGCTGAAGTCGCTTGGGAACCCAGGGAGTGGTTTCCAGTTCCCGAGGGATACCTGGAGAGGCCCGGAGAGCAAGCCCCAGCCCGAAACCCACCCCCCTCACCCCTTCCCCCTCTCCCCCTTCAGCTGCGTCTCTCTGGCTTCCGGCCCAACCCCTCCCACCCCCCACAACCGCACCTCACCCAATGCCCCCACCCCCAACACCACCACACCCCGGGGCCATCAGTGCGCTGGGGCTCCTCGGAGGGCGAAGGCGGGCTGTCCCAGGGCTAAGCGGCAGGCAAGATGGGCTGGAGCATCCCTGCATGTGGGCCTTCATAAGACCCGCTGCTGTCTACGCCGGCATCCTGGATGGACCGATGGCTCCCAACTGCATTCTCAGCACCCCAGGAGGCGTAGGAGGGTGGATCACCAGAGGTCGGGAGCTCCAGGCCATCCAGACAAACATGTAGAAACCCCATCTCTACCAAAAAAAAAAAAAATTAGCTTTGCATTATGGCTCACATCTGCAATCACAGCCACTCGGGACGCTTAGGGAGGAGAACCATCCAAACTAGGGAGGCAGAGGCCATGACGGGCTGAGACTGGGCCACTGCATTCCAGCCAGGGCAACAAGAGCGAAATTCCGCCCTAAAGTAAAAAAGACAGAGACACAGAGAGAGAGAGAGACCGGTTTCACCATGTTGCCCAAGCCTGTTTGCAATTCCTAGCCGCAAGGGATCCTCCGAGCTTGGTCGTCCAACGTCCTGAGACTACAAGCGTGAGCCACCATGCCAGGCCAATGTATTCCATTCTGATTAATAAAGTGGGCTAGGTGCGGTGGCAAACGCCTGCAATCCCAGCAGCCCTGGAGGCCTAGGTACGAGGATCACCCCAGGTCAGGAGCTCCAGGCCAGACAGACCAACATGGAGAAAGCCCATCTCTACCCAAAAAAAGAAAAAAAAGAAGAAAAAAATATTAGTCAGGCATTACGGCTCACAACTCCAATTGCAGCCACTTGGGAGGCTGAGGAAGGAGAACCACCCAAACCTGGGAGGCGGAGGCCATGGCGGGCCGAGACTTTATAACTGCATTCCACCCTGGGCAACAAGAGGGAAATTCCACCCTAAAAAAAAAGAGACAGAGAGAGAGAGACCACTTTCACCATGTTGCCCAGGCCAGTCTGGAACTCCTAAGTTCCAATGATCTATCGTACTCGGCTGCCCCAAGTCTTGGGATCACAAGCGTGAGCCACCACGCCAGGCCAATCTATTCCTTTCTGATTAATAAAGTGGGTGGGCATGGTGGCTCACAGCTGCAACCCCAGTACCCTGGAGGCCTAGGCGGGCAGATCACCCGAGGTTGGGAGCTCCAGATCAGCCGGACCAACATGGAGAAACCCCATCTCTACTCAAAGAAAAAAAAAATTTGCAGGGCATTATGGCTCCTACTTGCAATCACAGCCACTCGGGAGGCTGAGGAAGGAGAACGACCCAAACCCAGGAAGCGGAGGCCAAAGCGGGCCGAGACTGCAGCACTGCATTCCAGCCTGGGCAACAAGAGCGAAATTCCGACCCTAAGAAAAAAAAAAAAGAGAGAGAGAGGGAGAGACCAGGTTCACCATGTTGCCCAGGCCAGTCTGTAACTCCTAGGCTCCAGTGATCCACCACTCTCGGACGTCCAAGGTCCTGAGAAGACAAGCGTGAGCCACCATGCCAGGCCAATGTATTCCATTCTGATTACCAAATTGGGCCAGACGCTGAGGCTCATGCCTGCAATCCCAGCACATTGAGAGGCCTGGGCAGGTGGATCACCGAGGTCGGGGGCTCCAGGCCAGCCGGAACAAAATGGAGAAAATCCATCTCTAGCCGAGAAAAAAAAAAAATTAGCCAGGCATTGTATCTCACACCTGCAATCCCAGCAGCCCTGGAGGCCTAGGCGGTTGGATCATCCAAGGTCAGGAGCTCCAGGCCAGCCAGACCAACATGGAGAAAGCCCATCTTTACCCAAAAAAAAAAAAAGAGAGAGAGAGGGAGAGACCAGGTTCACCATGTTGCCCAGGCCAGCCGGAACAAAATGGAGAAAATCCATCTCTAGCCGAGAAAAAAAAAAAAGAGAGAGAGACTGAGCCACCATGTTACCCAGGCCAGTCTGGAACTCCTATGCTCCAGTGATAACCCGCGCTTGGCCGTCCAAGGTCCTGAGACTACAAGCATGAGCCACCACGCCAGGCCGATCTATTCCTTTCTGATAAATAAATTGGGCCAGACGCGGAGGCTCATGCCTGCAGTCCCAGCACCCTAGTAGGCGTAGGCAGGAGGATCACTGGACGTCGGGAGCTCCAGGCCAGCCGGACCAACATTGAGAAACTCCATCTTTAACCAAAAACAAAAACAAAAACAAAAAATTAGCCAGGCATTGTATCTCACACCTGCAAACCAAGCCACTCGGGAGGCTAAGGGAGGAGAACCATCCAAACTAGGTAGGCAGAGGCCATGGCAGGCCGAGACCGTGCCACTGCATTCCAGCCTGCGCAACAAGTGTGAAATTCCTCCCTAAAAAAAAAAAAAAAGAGGGGGAGAGAGAGAGACTGGTTTCACCATGTTGCCCAGGCCAGTCTGGAACTCATAGGCTCCAGTGATCCACCATGCTGGGCCGTCCAAGGTCCTGAGACTACAAGCATGAGCCACCATACCAGGCCGATGTATTCCATTCTGATTACCAAATTGGGCCGTGTTTGGTGGCTCCCGCCTGCAATCCCAGCACCCCGGGAGGCCTAGGCGGTTGGATCATCCAAGGTCAGGAGCTCCAGGCCAGCCAGACCAACATGGAGAAACCCCGACTGTACCCCTCAAGAAAAAAAAAAAAATTAGCCAGGCATTGTATCTCACACCTGCAAACCAAGCCACTGGGAGGCTTAAGGAGGAGAACCATCCAAACTAGGTAGGCAGAGGCCATGGCAGGCCGAGACTGGGCCACTGCATTCCAGCCTGGGCAACAAATAGCCAAATTCCGCCATAAATAAAAAAGAAAAAAAAAACCAAAGAGAGAGAGAGACAGACCGGTTTCACCATGTTGCTTAGACAGTCTGGAACTCCTAGGCTCCTGTGATCCCCCGTGCTGGGCCGTCCAAGGTCCTGGGACTACCAGTGAGAGCCACCGCGCCAGGCTGAATTATTCCTTTCTGATTAATCAACTGGGCTTGGCATGGTGTCTCATGCCTGCAATCCTAAGGGCGCGGGAAGCCTGGTGGGGCGGATCACACAAGGTCAGCAGTTCCAGGCCTGCCAGACCAACACGGAGAAACCCCGTCTCTACACACACACACACACACAAATTAGCCAGGCATTATGGCTCACGTCTGCATTCCCAGGCACTCTGGGGGCTGAGGAAGGGAACCACCCAAACCCGCGAGGTGGAGGCTAAGGCGGGCCGAGACCAAGTCACTGCATTCCAGCCTCGGAACAAGAGAAAATTTCCACCCTAAAAAAGAGAGAGAGAGAGAGAGAGAGAGAGGGGGGACTGGTTTCACCCTGTTGCCTAGGCCAGTCTGGAACTCCTAGGCTCCAGTGATTCCCAGCACTCTGACGTCCATCATCCTGAGACCAAAAGTGTGAGCCACCATGCTGGGCCGATCTATTCCCTTCTGATTAATAAATTGGGCCTGACGCAGTGGCTCACACCTGCAATCCCGGAACCGTGGGAGACCCAGGCAGGCAGATCACCAGATGTCGGGAGGTCCAGTCCAGCCGGACCAACACGGAGAAACCCCGTCACTACCCAAAAGAAAGAAAAAAATTAGCTGGGTATTACAGCTCAAACCTTCAATCCCAGCCACTGGGGAGGCTTAAGGAGGAGAACCATCCAAACTAGGTAGGCAGAGGCCATGGCAGGCCGAGACTGGGCCACTGCATTCCAGCCTGGGCAACAAGTGTGAAATTCCTCCCTAAAAAAAAAAAAGAGAGAGAGAGAGAGAGAGACTGGTTTCACCATGTTGCTTAGACAGTCTGGAACTCCTAGGCTCCAGTGATCCACCATGCTGGGCCGTCCAAGGTCCTGGGACTACCAGTGTGAGCCAGCGCGCCAGGCTGAATTATTCCTTTCTGATTAATCAACTGGGCTTGGCATGGTGTCTCATGCCTGCAATCCTAAGGGCTCGGGAAGCCTGGTGGGGCGGATCACACAAGGTCAGCAGTTCCAGGCCTGACAGACCAACACGGAGAAACCCCGTCTCTACACACACACACACAAATTAGCCAGGCATTATGGCTCACGTCTGCATTCCCAGGTACTCTGGAGGCTGAGGAAGGGAACCACCCAAACCCGCGAGGTGGAGGCTAAGGCGGGCCGAGACCAAGTCACTGCATTCCAGCCTCCGGAACAAGAGAAAATTTCCACCCTAAAAAAGAGAGAGAGAGAGAGAGAGGTGGGGGAACTGGTTTCACCCTGTTGCCTAGGCCAGTCTGGAACTCCTAGGCTCCAGTGATTCCCAGCGCTCAGACGTCCATCATCCTGAGACCAAAGTGTGAGCCACCACGCTGGGCCGATCTATTCCCTTCTGATTAATAAATTGGGCCTGACGCAGTGGCTCACACCTGCAATCCCGGAACCGTGGGAGACCCAGGCAGGCAGATCACCAGATGTCGGGAGGTCCAGTCCAGCCGGACCAACACGGAGAAACCCCGTCACTACCCAAAAGAAAGAAAAAAATTAGCTGGGTATTACAGCTCAAACCTTCAATCCCAGCGACTGGGGAGGCTTAAGGAGGAGAACCATCCAAACTAGGTAGGCAGAGGCCATGGCAGGCCGAGACTGGGCCACTGCATTCCAGCCAGGGCAACAAGAGTGAAATTCCGCCCTAAAATAAAAACAGAGTGAGAGAAAGAGAGAGACAGACCGGTTTCACCATGTTGCTTAGGACAGTCTGGAACTCCTAGGCTCCAGTGATCCACCGGTCTTGGCCGTCCAAGGTCCTGGGACTACCAGTGAGAGCCACCGCGCCAGGCTGAATTATTCCTTTCTGATTAATCAACTGGGCTTGGCATGGTGTCTCATGCCTGCAATCCTAAGGGCGCGGGAAGCCTGGTGGGGCGGATCACACAAGGTCAGCAGTTCAAGGCCTGCCAGACCAACATGGTGAAACCCCGTCTCTACACACACACACACACAAATTAGCCAGGCATTATGGCTCACGCCTGCATTCCCAGGCACCTGGGGGCTGAGGAAGGGAACCACCCAAACCCGCTGCAGGTGGAGGGCATGGCCGAGACCAAGTCACTGCATTCCAGCCTCGGGAACAAGAGAAAATTTCCACCCCAAAAAAAAGAGAGAGAGAGAGAGAGAGAGAGAGAGAGACAGACCGGTTTCACCATGTTGCCCAGGCCAGTCTGGAACTCATAGGCTCCAGTGATTCCCAGCACTCTGACGCCCATCATCCTGAGACCAAAAGTGTGAGCCACCATGCTGGGCCGATCTATTCCCTTCTGATTAATACTTTGGGCCTGGGGCAGTGGCTCACACCTGCAATCCGGAACCGTGGGAGACCCAGGCAGGCAGATCACCAGATGTCGGGAGGTCCAGTCCAGCCGGACCAACACGGAGAAACCCCGTCACTACCCAAAAGAAAGAAAAAAATTAGCTGGGTATTACAGCTCAAACCTTCAATCCCAGCGACTGGGGAGGCTTAAGGAGGAGAACCATCCAAACTAGGTAGGCAGAGGCCATGGCAGGCCGAGACTGGGCCACTGCATTCCAGCCAGGGCAACAAGAGTGAAATTCCGCCCTAAAATAAAAAACAGAGAGAGAGAGAGAGAGAGAGACACCGGTTTCACCATGTTGCCCAGGCCAGTCTGCCACTCCTAGGCTCAAGGCATCCCCCGCGCTCGGCCGTCCAAGGTCCTGAGACTACGAGCGTGAGCCACCATAACAGGCTGATGTTTTCCATTCTGATTACCAATTGGGCTGGGTACGGTGGCTCATGCCTGCAATCCCAGCACCGCGAGAGGCCTAGGCAGACGGATGCCCCGAGGTCGGGAGCTCCAGGCCAGCCGGACCAACCTGCAGAAACCCCGTCTCTACACTCACACACACACACACACACAAATTAGCAGGGCATTATGACTCACACCTGCAATCCCAGCCATTCCAGAGGCGGAGGAAGGAGAACCACCCAAACTAGGTAGGCAGAGGCCATGGCAGGCCGAGACTGGGCCACTGCATTCCAGCCTCACAAAAAAAAGTGAAATTACACCCTAAGAAAAAAAAGAGAGGGAGAAACCGGTTTCACCATGTTGCCCAGGCCAGTCGGGAGGTCTGAGGTTCCAGTGATCCACTGCGCTCAGCCGTCCAAGGTCCTGGGACTAAAAGCATCAACCACCACACCAGGCCAATCTATTTCTTTCTGATTAATACTTTGGGCCTGGGGCAGTGGCTCACACCTGAAATCCCAGCAGCCCAGGAGGCATAGGCTGGGGTATCAACCGATGTTGGGAGGTCCAGGCCACCTGGACCAACGTAGAGAAACCCCGCCACCATGCAAGAAAAAAAAAAAATTAGCAGGGCATTATGACTCACACCTGCAATCCCAGCCACTGGGGAGGCTTACGGAGGAGAACCATCCAAACTAGGGAGGCAGAGGCCATGGCAGGCCGAGACTGGGCCACTGCATTCCAGCCAGGGCAACAAGAGTGAAATTCCGCCCTAAAATAAAAAACAGAGAGAGAGAGAGACTGGTTTCACCATGTTGCCCAGGCCAGTCTGCCACTCCTAGGCTCAAGGCATCCCCCGCGCTCGGCCGTCCAAGGTCCTGAGACTACGAGCGTGAGCCACCATAACAGGCCGATGTTTTCCATTCTGATTACCAAATTGGGCTGGGTACGGTGGCTCATGCCTGCAATCCCAGCACCGCGAGAGGCCTAGGCAGACGGATGCCCCGAGTTCGGGAGCTCCAGGCCAGCCGGAACAACCTGCAGAAACCCCGTCTCTACACACACACACACACAACACACACAACACACACAACACACAAATTAGCAGGGCATTATGACTCACACATGCAATCCCAGGCATTCGGGAGGTTGAGGCAGGAGAACCACCCAAACCCGTGATGTGTAGGCCATGGCGGTATGAAACCATGCCACTACCTTCCAGCCTGGGAAACAAGAGCAAAATTCAGCCCTAAAAAAAAATCAGAGAGAGATAGAGACTGGATTCACCATGTCGCCCAGGCCAGTCTGGAACTCCTAGGCTCAAGGCATCCCCTGCACTCAGCCGTCCAAGGTCCTGGGACTAAAAGCATCAACCACCACGCCACGCCAATCTATTGATTTCTGATTAATAAACTGTGCCGGGCTCGGTGGTTCACACCTGCAATCCCAGCACCCCGGGAGGCCTAGGTGGGCAGATCACCAGAGGTCGGGAGCTCCAGACAAGCCGGATAAAAATGGAGAAATCCCGACTCTACTCAAAAAAAAAAAAAAAAAAATTTAGCAGGGCATAATGGCTCCCACCTACAATCCCAGCAATCGGGACGCCAAGGCAGCAGAACCACCCCAACTAAGGAGGTGGGTACAATAGTCGGCACCAATAGCCCTGCCTCCCAAGAAAAAAAGAGAGGGAGAAACCGGTTTCACCATGTTGCCCAGGCCAGTCGGGAGGTCTGAGGTTCCAGTGATCCACTGCGCTCAGCCGTCCAAGGTCCTGGGACTAAAAGCATCAACCACCACACCAGGCCAATCTATTTCTTTCTGATTAATACTTTGGGCCTGGGGCAGTGGCTCACACCTGAAATCCCAGCAGCCCAGGAGGCATAGGCTGGGGTATCAACCGATGTTGGGAGGTCCAGGCCACCTGGACCAACGTAGAGAAACCCCGTCACTATGCAAGAAAAAAAAAAAAAATTAGCAGGGCATTATGACTCACACCTGCAATCCCAGCCACTGGGGAGGCTTACGGAGAAGAACCATCCAAACTAGGGAGGCAGAGGCCATGGCAGGCCGAGAATGGGCCACTGCATTCCAGCCAGAGCAACAGGAGTGAAATTCCGCCCTAAAATAAAAAACAGAGAGAGAGAGAGAGAGAGACACCGGTTTCACCATGTTGCCCAGGCCAGTCTGCCACTCCTAGGCTCAAGGCATCCCCCGCGCTCGGCCGTCCAAGGTCCTGAGACTACGAGCGTGAGCCACCATAACAGGCCGATGTTTTCCATTCTGATTACCGAATTGGGCTGGGTACGGTGGCTCATGCCTGCAATCCCAGCACCGCGAGAGGCCTAGGCAGACGGATGCCCCGAGTTCGGGAGCTCCAGGCCAGCCGGAACAACCTGCAGAAACCCCGTCTCTACACACACACACACACACACACACACACACAAATTAGCAGGGTATTATGACTCACACATGCAATCCCAGCCATTCAGGAGGTTGAGGCAGGAGAACAACCCAAACCCGGAGGTGGAAGCCATGGCGGGATGAAACCGCCACTACCTTCCAGCCTGGGAAACAAGAGCAAAATTCAGCCCTAAAAAAAAAATCAGAGAGATATAGAGACTGGTTTCACCATGTCGCCCAGGCCAGTCTGGAACTCCTAGGCTCCGGTGACACCCCGAGCATGGCCGTCCAAGAACCTGAGATTACAAGCTGGACCCACCACGCCCGGCCAATGTATTGCTTTCTGATTAATAAACTGTGCCAGGCTCGGTGGTTCACACCTGCAATCCCAGCACCCCGGGAGGCCTAGGTGGGCAGATCACCAGAGGTCGGGAGCTCCAGACAAGCCGGATAAAAATGGAGAAATCCCGACTCTACTCAAAAAAAAAAAAAAAAAAAAAAAATATTAGCAGGGCATAATGGCTCCCACCTACAATCCCAGCACTCGGGACGCCAAGGCAGCAGAACCACCCGAACCAAGGAGGTGGAGGCCACAGTGGGCCGAGACCACAAATTCTGCCCTAAGGAGAAAAAAAGAGAGAGAGACCGTTTTCACCATGTTGCCCAGGCCAGTTTTGTACTCCTAGGCTCCAGTAATCCACCGTGCTCAGTCGGGTTCAAAGTCTGGGACCATGGAGCCAACATGCCAGGCCACTCTATTCTCTTCGTATTAATAAATTGGGCCTGGCACGGTGGCTCATGCCTGCAATCCCAGCACCCCAGAGGTCTAGGCGGGCGGATCACCAGAGGTGGGAAGCTCCAGGTCAGCCAGACCAATATGGAGAAATCCCATCTCTACCCCCCCCCCCCCCCCAAAAAAAAAAAAAAAAAATTTGCAGTTCATTGTGGCTCCAACTTGCAATCGCAGCCACATCAGGAGGCTTAGGGAAGAGAACCACCCAAAACCTGGGAGGTTGAGGCCACGGCGGGCTCAAACCGTGCCACTGCCTTCCAGCCTGGGAAACAAGTGCAAAATAGAGCCCTAAAAAAAAATAAGAGAGAGATAGAGACTGGTTTCACCATGTCGCCCAGGCCAGTCTGGAACTCCTAGGCTCCGGTGATTCCCCCACGTGGCAGTCCAAGATCCTGAGAATACAAGTGTGAGCCAACACTCCAGGCCAATCTATTGCTTTCTGATTAATAAATTGGGCCAGGCACGGTGGCTCACACCTGCATTCCCAGCACCCCGGGAGGCCTAGGAGGGTGGATCACCAGAGGTCGGGAGCTCCAGGCCATCCAGACAAACATGGAGAAACCCCATCTCTACCCAAAAAAAAAAAAAAAAAAAATTAGCTTTGCATTATGGCTCACATCTGCAATCACAGCCACTCGGGACGCTTAGGGAGGAGAACCATCCAAACTAGGGAGGCAGAGGCCATGACGGGCTGAGACTGGGCCACTGCATTCCAGCCAGGGCAACAAGAGCTAAGTTCCACCCTAAAAAAAAAAAAAAAGACAGAGACACACAGAGAGAGAGAGAGGGGACTGGTTTCACCATGTTGCCCAAGCCTGTTTGGTACCTCCCAGTCACAAGGGGATCCTCTGAGCTTGGTCGTCCAACGTCCTGACACTACAAGCGTGAGCCACCATGCCAGGCCAATGTATTCCATTCTGATTAATAAAGTGGGCCAGGTGCTGTGGCTCACGCCTGCAATCCCAGCAGCCCATGGAGGCCTAGGCGGGAAGATCACCAGAGTTCGGGAGCTCCAGGCCAGCCGGACCAACATGGAGAAACCCCATCTCTACCCAAAAAAAGAAAAAAAAGAAGAAAAAAAATTAGCCAGGCATTATGGCTCACAACTCCAATTGCAGCCAACCGGGAGGCTGAGGAAGGAGAACCACCCAAACCTGGGAGGCAGAGGCCATGACGGGCCGAGACTTTAACACTGCATTCCAGCCTGGGCAACAAGAGCGAAGTTCCACCCTAAAAAAAAAAAAGAGACTGAGAGAGAGAGACCGCAATCACCATGTTGCCCAGGACAGTCTGGAATTCCTAGGTTCCAGTGATTTACCGTGCTCGGCTGTCCCAAGTCTTGGGATCACAAGCGTGAGCCACCACGCCAGGCCGATATATTCCTTTCTGATTAATAAAGTGGGTCGGGCACGGTGTCTCACGGCTGCAATCCCAGCACCCATGAGGCCTAGGCAGGAAGATCACCAGAGGTTGGGATCTCCAGATCAGCCGGACCAACATGGAGAAAACCCATCTCTACTCAAAGAAAAAAAAAATTTGTAGGGCATTATGGCTCCTACTTGCAATCCCAGGCACTCGGGAGGCTGAGGAAGGAGAACCACCCAAACCCGCGAGGTGGAGGCTTCGGCGGGCCGAAACCAAGTCACTGCATTCCAGCCTGGGGAACATGAGCAAAATTCCACCCTAAGAAAGAGAGAGAGAGAGAGAGAGGGGGACTGGTTTCACCCTGTAGCCTAGGCCAGTCTGGAACTCCTAGGCTCCAGTGATTCCCAGAGCTCAGACGTCCCTGAACCTGAGACCACAAGTGTGAGCCACCATGCTGGGCCGATCTATTCCTTTCTGATTAATAAATTGGGCCTGACGCGGTGGCTCACACTTGCAATCCCAGAACCTTGGGAGGCCCAGGCGGGAGGTCACCAGATGTTGGGAGCTCCAGGCCAGCCGACCAACATGGAGAAACCCCGCCTCTACTCAAAAAAAAAAAAAATTAGCCAGGCATTATGGCTCACATCTGCAATCACAGCCACTGGACGCCAAGGCAGCAGAACCACCCGAACCCAGGAGGTGTAGGACATGGCAGGCCGAGACCGTGAAATCTGGCCAAAGAATAAAAAAAAGAGAGACAGAGACCGGTTTCACCATGTTGCCCAGGACAGTCTGGAATTCCTAGGTTCCAGTACACTGCGGCTCGCCCTCCAATGTCCTGGGATGACAAGTGTGAACCAAAATGCCAGGCCACTCTATTCCTTTCTGATTAATAAATTGGGCCTGACGCGGTGGCTCACACTTGCAATCCCAGAACCTTGGGAGGCCCAGGCGGGCAGGTCACCAGATGTTGGGAGCTCCAGGCCAGCCGGACCAAAATGGAGAAACCCCATCTCTACCCAAAAAAAAAAAAAAAAAAAATTAGCTCGCCCCTCATCCCACCTACAATCCCAGCCACTCGGGACGCCAAGGCAGCAGAACCACCCGAACCCAGGAGGTGTAGGCCATGGCAGGCCGAGACCGCGAATTCCGCCCAAAGAAAAAAAAAGAGAGACAGAGACCGGTTTCACCATGTTGCCCAGGCCAGTTTGGTAACTCCTAGGCTCCAGTAATCCATCGTGCTCGGCCCTCCAATGTCCTGGGATGACAAGTGTGAACCAACATGCCAGGCCACTCTATTCCCTTCTGATTAATAAATTGGGCCTGGCACGGTGGCTCATGCCTGCAATCCCAGCACCCCAGAGGCCTAGGCGGGCGGATCACCGGAGGTGGGAAGCTCCAGGTCAGCCAGACCAATATGGAGAAACCCCATCTCTACCCCCCCCAAAAAAAAAAAATTTGAAGGGCATTATGGCTCACATCTGCATTCACAGCCCCTCGGGATGCTTAGGGAGGAGAACCATCCAAACTTGGGAGGCAGAGGCCATGACTGGCTGAGACTGTGCCACTGCATTCCAGCCTGTGAAACAAGAGCAAAATTCAGCCCTAAAAAACATAAGAGAGAGATAGAGACTGGTTTCACCATGTCACGCAGGCCAGTCTGGAACTCCTAGGCTCCGGTGATCCCCCCCACGTGGCCGTCCAAGATCCTGAGAATACACGTGTTGGCCAACACTGCAGGCCAATCTATTGCTTTCTGATTAATACAGTGGGCCAGGCACGGTGGCTCACACCTGCATTCCCAGCACACCGGGAGGCCTAGGAGGGTGGATTACCAGAGGTCGGGAGCTCCAGGCCATCCAGACAAACATGGAGAAACCCCATCTCTACCCAAAAAAAAAAAAAAATTAGCTTTACATTATGGCTCACATCTGCATTCACAGCCCCTCGGGATGCTTAGGGAGGAGAACCATCCAAACTTGGGAGGCAGAGGCCATGACGGGCTGAGACTGGGCCACTGCATTCCAGCCAGGGCAACAAGAGCGAAGTTCCGCCTTAAAAAAATAAAAAAGACAGAGACACAGAGAGAGAGAGACCGGTTTCACCATGTTGCCCAAGCCTGTTTGCAATTCCTAGTCGCAAGGGATCGTCCGAGCTTGGTGGTCCAACGTCCTGAGACTACAAGCGTGAGCCACCATGCCAGGCCAATGTATTCCATTCTGATTAATAAATTGGGCCTGGCACTGTGGCTCATGCCTGCAATCCCAGCAGCCCTGGAGGCCTAGGCGGGAGGATCACCCGAGGTCAGGAGCTCCAGGCCAGCCGGACCAACATGGAGAAAGCCCATCTCTACCCAAAAAAAGAAAAAAAGAAGAAAAAAATATTAGTCAGGCATTACGGCTCACAACTCCAAATACAGCCAACCGGGAGGCTGAGGAAGGAGAACCATCCAAACCTGGGAGGCTGAGGAAGGAGAACTACCCAAACCTGGGAGGCGGAGGCCATGGCTGGCTGAGACTGGGCCACTGCATTCCAGCCTGGGCAACAAGAACGAAATTCCACCTTAAAAAAAAAAAGAGACAGAGAGAGAGAGACCGCATTCACCATGTTGCCCAGGCCAGTCTGGAACTCCTAGGTTCCAATGATCTACCGTGCTCGGCTGTCCCAAGTCTTGGGATCACAAGCGTGAGCCACCACGCCAGGCCGATCTATTCCTTTCTGATTAATAAAGTGTGTCAGGCACGGTGGCTCACGGCTGCAATCCCAGCACCCTGGAGTCCTAGGCGGGCAGATCACCAGAGATTGGGTGCTCCAGATCAGCTGGAGCAACATGGAGAATCCCTATCTCTACACAAAGAAAAAAAAAATTCGAAGGGCATTATGGCTCCTACTTGCAATCACAGCCACTCGGGAGGCTGAGAAAGGAGAACCACCCAAACCCAGGAGGCGGAGGCCAAACGGGGCCGAGTCTGCACCACTGCATTCCAGCCTGTGCAACAAGAGCGAAATTCCGACCTAAGAAAAAAAAAAAAGAGGGAGAGAGAGAGACCAGTTTCACCACGTTGCTCAGGCCACTCTGGAACTCCTAGGCTGAAGGGATCACTCGCGCTTGGCTGTCCCATGTCCTGAGACTACAAGAATGAGCCACTACGCCAGGCCGATCTATTCCTTTCTGTTAATAAAGTGGGCCGGGCGCGGTGGCTCACGCCTGCAATCCTAGCACCCCTGAGGCCTAGGTGGGCGAATCACCCGAGGTCGGGAGCTCCAGGCCAGGCGGACAGAAATGGAAAAACCCCGTCTCTACCCCCCCCCCAAAAAAAAAAAAGAAAGAAATTAGCCGGGCATCATGGCTCACACCTGCAATCCCAGCCACTCAGGAGGCTGAGGCAGGAGAACCACCCAAATCCGGGAGGCGGAGGCCAAAGCGGGCCGAGACTGCACCACTGAATTCCAGCCTGGGCAACAAGAGCGAAATTCCGACCTAAGAAAAAAAAAAGAGAGAGAGAGTGAGACCAGTTTCACCATGTTACCCAGGCTAGTCTGGAACTCCTGGGCTCAAGGGATCCCCCACGCTCGGCCGTCCAAGGTCCTGAGACTACAAGAATGAGCCACCACGCGAGGCCGATGTATTCCATTCTGATTACCAAACTGGGCCGGGTGTGGTGGATCATGCCTGCAATCGCAGTACCGTGAGAGTCCTAGGCAGGTGGATCACCAAGGTCGGGAGCTCCGGGCCAGCCGGAACAAAATGGAGAAAGCATATCTTTAGCCAAGAAAAAAAAAAAAAATTAGCAGGGAATTATGGCACCCAACTACAATCCTAGCCACTCGGGATGGTGAGGCAGCAGAACCACCCAAACCCAGGAGGTGGAGGCCACAGCGGGCCGAGACTGCGTCACTTAATTCCAGCCTGGGCAACAAGAGCGAAATTCCACCCTAAAAAAAAAACAGAGAGAGAGACCGGTTTCACCAATTTGCCCAGGCCAGTCTGGTACTCCTAGGCTCCAGTGTTCCACCATGCTCGGCCGTTCAAGGTCCTGGGACTACAATTGTGAGCCACCACGCCAGGCCGATCTATACCTTTCTGATTAATAAATTGGACCAGGCGCGGAGGCTCACGCCTGCAATCCCAGCACCCTAGGAGGCCTAGGCGGGAGGATCACCCGAGGTCGGGAGCTCCAGGCCAGCCGGACCAACATTGAGAAACTCCGTCTTTAACCAAAAACAAAAACAAAAACAAAAAATTAGCCGGGCATTATATCTCACACCTGCAAACCAAGCCACTCGGGAGGCTGAGGGAGGAGAACCACCAACAAATTAGGTGTAGGCCATGGCAGGCCGAGACCAAGTCACTGCATTCCAGCCTGGGCAACAAGAGGAAATTCCTCCCTAAAAAAAAAAAAGAGGGAGAGAGAGAGAGAGAGACCGGTTTCACCATGTTGCCCAGGCCAGTCTGGAACTCCTAGGCTCAAGGGATCGCCCGCACTGGGCCTTCCAAAGTCCTGAGACTACAAGCATGAGCCACCACGCCAGGCCCATGTATTCCATTCTGATTACCAAATTGGGCCGGGGGTGGTGGCTTCCCGGGCCTGCAATCCCAGCACCCCGGGAGGCCTAGGCGGGTGGATCATCCGAGGTCGGGAGCTCCAGGCCAGCCGGACCAACATGGAGAAACCCCGACTGTACCCCCCCCAAAAAAAAAATTAGCCCGGCATTATGTCTCACACCTGCAATCCCAGGCACTCGGGAGGCTGAGGAAGGAGAACCACCAACAAATTAGGTGTAGGCCATGGCAGGCCGAGACCAAGTCACTGCATTCCAGCCTGGGGAACAACAGCGAAATTCCACCCTAAAAAAAAAGAAAAAATGAAAAAAACCAAACAAAGAGAGAGACCGGTTTCACCATGTTGCTCAGGCCAGTCTGGAACTCCTAGGATATAGTGATCCACCAGGATTGGCTGTCCAAGGTCCTGGGAATAACACTGTGAGCCCCGCCCAGGCTGAATTACTCTTTCTGATTAATAAATTGGGCCTGGCACTGTGGCTCATGCCTGCAATCCCAGCACCCCAGAGGCCTAGGAGGGCGGATCACCCAAGGTCAGCAGTTCCAGACCTGCCAGACCAACACGGAGAAACCCTGTCTCTACACACACACGCACACACAAATTAGCCAGGCATTATGGCTCACGTCTGCAATCCCAGGCACTTGGGAGGCTGAGGAAGGAGAACCACCAACAAATCCGTGAGGTGTAGGCTATCGGCGGGCCGAGACCAAGTCACTGCATTCCAGCCTGGGAACAAGAGCAAAATCCCACCCTAAAAGGGAGAGAGAGAGAGAGACAGAGAGAGAGGGACTGGTTTCACCCTGTTGCCTAGGCCAGTCTGGAACTCCTAGGCTCCAGTGATTTCCAGCGCTCAGACGCCCATGATCCTGAGACTACAAGTTTTAGCCAACACTCCATGACCAATCTATTGCTTTCTGATTAATAAATTGGGCCTGGCACTGTGGCTCATGCCTGCAATCCCAGAACCCAGGGAGGCCCAGGCGGCAGATCACCAGATGTTGGGAGCTCCAGGCCAGCCGGACCAAAATGGAGAAACCCCGCCTCTACTCAAAAAAAAAAAAAAATATTAGCCAGGCATTATGGCTCACATCTGCAATCACAGCCACTCGGGACACCAAGGCAGCAGAACCACCAACAAATTAGGTGTAGGCCATGGCAGTCGAGAATCACACCCACCCAAAAAAAAAAAAAGAGAGAGAGAGAGAGACCGGTTTCACCATGTTGCCCAGGCCAGTCTGGAACTCCTAGGATATAGTGATCCACCAGGATTGGCTGTCCAAGGTCCTGGGACTACAAGTGTGAACCAACAGGCCAGGCCACCTATTCCCTCTGATTAATAAATTGGGCCTGGCACTGTGGCTCATGCCTGCAATCCCAGCACCCCAGAGGCCTAGGAGGGTGGCTCACCAGAGGTCGGGAGCTCCAGGCCAGCCGGACCAAAATGGAGAAACCCCATCCCTCCGCCCCCCCCAAAAAAAAAAAAAAAAAAAATTAGCGGGGCATTATGGCTCACGTCTGCAATCACAGGCACTTCGGAGGCTGAGGCAGGAGAACCACGCAAACCTGAGGTTGAGATTCACGGCGGGCTGAAACCCGTGCCACTGCCTTCCAGCCTGGGAACAAGAGCAAAATTCAGCCCCAAAAAAAAAAAAAGAGAGAGAGAGAGTGAGCCACCATGACAGGCCAATGTATTCCATTCTGATTAATAAATTGGGCCTGGCACTGTGGCTCATGCCTGCAATCCCAGCACCCCAGAGGCCTAGGAGGGTGGCTCACCAGAGGTCGGGAGCTCCAGGCCATCCAGACAAACATGGAGAAACCCCATCTCTAAACCAAAAAAAAAAAAATTAGCTTTGCATTATGGCTCACATCTGCAATCACAGCCACTGGACGCTAGGGAGGAGAACCATCCAAACTAGGGAGGCAGAGGCCCTGACGGGCTGAGACTGGGCCACTGCATTCCAGCCTGGGAACAAGAGCAAAATCCCACCCTAAAAGGGAGAGAGAGAGAGACAGAGACACAGAGAGAGAGAGACCGGTTTCACCATGTTGCCCAAGCCTGTTTGCAATTCCTAGCCGCAAGGGATCCTCCGAGCTTGGTCGTCCAACGTCCTGAGACTACAAGCGTGAGCCACCATGCCAGGCCAATGTATTCCATTCTGATTAATAAAGTGGGCCAGGCACTGTGGCTCATGCCTGCAATCCCAGCACCCCAGAGGCCTAGGGCGGGAGGATCACCCGAGGTCAGGAGCTCCAGGCCAGCCGGACCAAAATGGAGAAACCCCGCCTCTACTCAAAAAAAAAAAAATATTAGCCAGGCATTATGGCTCCCACCTACAATCCCAGCCACTCGGGACACCAAGGCAGCAGAACCACCCGAACAAATTAGGTGTAGGCCATGGCAGGCCGAGACCGCGAATTCCACCCAAAAAAAAAAAAGAGAGACAGAGACCGGTTTCACCATGTTGCCCAGGCCAGTTTGGAACTCCTAGGATATAGTGATCCACCAGGATTGGCTGTCCAAGGTCCTGGGACTACAAGTGTGAACCAACAGGCCAGGCCACTCTATTCCCTTCTGATTAATAAATTGGGCCTGGCACTGTGGCTCATGCCTGCAATCCCAGCACCCCAGAGGCCTAGGAGGGCGGATCACCGGAGGTGGGAAGCTCCAGGTCAGCTAGACCAATATGGAGAAACCCCATCTCTACGCCCCCCCAAAAAAAAAATTTGCAGGGCATTATGGCTCCAACTTGCAATCGCAGCCACATCAGGAGGCTGAGGGAAGAGAAGCACCCAAACCTGAGGTTGAGACCACGGCGGGCTGAAACCGTGCCACTGCCTTCCAGCCTGGGAAACAAGAGCAAAATTCAGCCCTAAAAAAAAATAAGAGAGAGATAGGGACTGGTTTCACCATGTCGCCCATGCCAGTCTGGAACTCTTAGGATATAGTGATCCACCAGGATTGGCTGTCCAAGGTCCTGAGACTACAAGTGTGAGCCAACACTCCAGGCCAATCTATTGCTTTCTGATTAATAAATTGGGCCAGGCACGGTGGCTCACACCTGCATTCCCAGCACCCCGGGAGGCCTAGGAGGGTGGATCACCAGAGGTCGGGAGCTCCAGGCCATCCAGACAAACATGGAGAAACCCCATCTCTAAACCAAAAAAAAAAAAAAATTAGCTTTGCATTATGGCTCACATCTGCAATCACAGCCACTCGGGACGCTTAGGGAGGAGAACCATCCAAACTAGGGAGGCAGAGGCCCTGACGGGCTGAGACTGGGCCACTGCATTCCAGCCAGGGCAACAAGAGCGAAGTTCCGCCCTAAAGTAAAAAAAAAAGACAGAGACACAGAGAGAGAGAGACCGGTTTCACCATGTTGCCCAAGCCTGTTTGCAATTCCTAGCCGCAAGGGATCCTCCGAGCTTGGTCGTCCAACTTCCTGAGACTACAAGCATGAGCCACCATGACAGGCCAATGTATTCCATTCTGATTTATAAAGTGGGCCAGGTGCGGTGTCTCACGCCTACAATCCCAGCAGCCCTGGAGGCCTAGGCGGGAGGATCACCCGAGGTCAGGAGCTCCAGGCCAGCCGGACCATCATGGAGAAACCACATCTCTACCCAAAAAAAGAAAAAAAAGAAGAAAAAAATATTAGCCAGGCATTACGGCTCACAACTCCAATTGCAGCCAACCGGGAGGCTGAGGAAGGAGGACCACACAAACCTGGGAGGCGGAGGCCATGGCCGGCCGAGACTTTATCACTGCATTCCAGCCTGGGCAACAAGAGTGAAATTGCACCCCAAAAAAAAAATAAGAGACAGAGAGAGAGAGACCTCTTTCACCTTCTTGCCCAGGGCAGTTTAGAACTCCCAGGTTCCACGATTCACCGCGTTCGGCCGCCCAAGGTCCTGAGAATACAAGTGTGAGCCAACACCCATGCCAATCTATTGCTTTCTGATTAATAAATTGGGCCTGGCACTGTGGCTCATGCCTGCAATCCCAGCACCCCAGAGGCCTAGGGCGGCAGATCACCAGAGATTGGGAGCTCCAGATCCCCCCCCCCCCCCCCCCCCCCCCCCCCCCCCCCCCCCCCCCCCCCCCCCCCCCCCAAAAAAAAAAAAAAATTTGCAGGGCATTATGGCTCCTACTTGCAATCACAGCCACTCGGGAGGGTGAGGAAGGAGAACAACCCAAACCCAGGAGGCGGAGGCCAAAGCGGGGCGAGACTGCACCACTGCATTCCAGCCTGGGCAACAAGAGCGAAATTCCGACCTAAGAAAAAAAAAAACGACAGAGAGAGAGACCGGTTTCACCATGTTGCTCAGGCCAGTCTGGAACTCCTAGGCTGAAGGGATCACTCGCGCTTGGCTGTCCAAGGTCCTGAGACTACAAGGGTGAGCCAGGACGATCGGCTCTTCTATTCCTTTCTGTTAATAAAGTGGGCCGGGCGCGGTGCCTCACGCCTGCAATCCTAGCACCACAGAGGCCTAGGTGGGCGAATCACCCGAGGTCGGGAGCTCCAGGCCAGGCGGACAGAAATGGAAAAACCCCATCTCTACCCAAAAAAAAAAAAAAAAAAGAAAGAAATTAGCTGCACATCATGGCTGACACCTGCAATCCCAGCCAATCAGGAGGCTGAGGCAGGAGAACCACCCAAATGCGGGAGTCGGAGGCCAAAGCAGGCCGAGACGGCACCACTGCATTCCAGCCTGGGCAACAAGAGAAAAATTCCGACCTAAGAAAAAAAAAGAGAGAGAGAGACCAGTTTCACCATGTTGCCCAGGCCAGTCTGGAACTCCTGGGCTCAAGGGATACACTACGCTCGGCCGTCCAAGGTCCTGAGAATACAAGTGTGAGCCACCACGCCAGGCCGAAGTATTCCATTCTGATTACCAACTGGGCCGCGTGTGGTGGCTCATGCCTGCAATCCCAGCACCTTGAGAGTGCTAGGCATGTGGATCACCGGTCCAGATCTGGTTTCAGGACGAGAGGTCACGCCAGCTGAGGCAGCACCGGCGGGAATCTCCGCCCTGGCCGGGGAGACGCGGCCCGCAAGAAGGCAGGCGAACGCGGACCCCTGTCACCCCATCCCAGACGGCCCTGCTGCTCCGAGCCTTTGAGAAGGATTGCTTTCCAGGCATCGCCACCAGTGAAGGAGTGGCCAGAGAGTCGGGCCTCCCAGAGTCCAGGTTTCACGTCTGGTTTCAGAACCGAAGGTCCATTCACCTGGCACTGGATGGCAGGGCGCCGGCCCAAGCAGGCAGCCCCTGCAACGCGGGCCACCTGCGGGTGCTCTCCCCGCGCCCCCCTGTCGGTGGATCCGCAGGCGCATTTTCCCACGCCTGGTTCTCCGGAGGCCCTTCCACCTCAGATCTCGGTGGTTCCTCCGCATCCCCAGCTGGGAAATACCCGTCTGGACCCAGCTGATGGTATTCGCCGGGCTCCCCATGGGGACAGCCAGGGCCCCGGGCCAAGCTTGGTCACAGGGCCAAGGGCTGCTAGTTTGTGCCACTCCACCTTGGGCAGTCCGTGTAGGTCTGGGGCCAGGGGCCCCAGGTCGCTGGTGGCGCAGTCCCAAGACTGGGCAGCAGCTCCACCTCCGCGAGTCTCACTGAGGCCCGCGCTGCCATGGGAGTGAGATTCAAGCTGTCCCGCGCCCCTCCCCTGGCCGGCCCCAGGAGCCCAGGCCCTCATCTCCACTCCCCTCTGGCCTGCTGCTGGATGAGTTCCCTGCCATGCCCAGAGTTCCCAGCAGGCGCATCCTTTCCTAGAAACCGAGGCCCCGGGGGAGCTGCAGGAATCGGAAGAGCCCGCCGGGCTGGAACCACCCCTCAGCGAGGAAGAATACTGGGCTCTGCTGGAGGAGTTTAGGACGCGGGCTGGGGATGGGGTCGCGGCAGGGCGGTGGCCTCTCTTTTGCTGGGAACCCCTGGCTGGAAGATGAGGGGCTGGCTGACCCGCCTGGCATTCCTGCCTCCTAGGACTGGGCCCGGTGAGAGAATCCTCACAAAGGAGAACTGCCATTCTTTCCTGGGCGTCCCAGGGATCCCGGAGCCGGCCCAGATACCAGCAGGCGGACTGTCTCCACCGCGACCCAGCCGGTTTGTTTCTCAGCAGGACACCTGCCTCCTGTGGGAGCAGCCCAGGCAGAGCTCTCTTGCCTTTCCACCACGCCAACCCCGCTTGACCACCGGCTACTCCCCACCCCGGCAGTATGCGTCCTTCCCCGCTGCTGGGTGGAGACCCCTCACCCACAAAACACCGGGGCCCCGGCAGCCACCAGGTCTTCTCACCCCTGCCGGGCGCCTCTCCACCCACCGGCCGCTCAAGAAAACCCAGACCCCTGCAGCCCCAGGTGGGCTGCCATCGGTAGTGGCGCCTGGAGTGTTGCATGCAGATCCCAGACCCCGGGCACACCTGGGATGCTGACACTTCCAGGCGGGAGGCAAGTCAGGCACCGGTGGAGAGGGGAACGGGATACCTAGAGGGACGGAAGGATGGGTGGAGCTACTTTGGAAGCCGGGAGGGAGGGATGGAGGGAGGGAGGGAGGGAGGGACTGACCGACAGAGAGAGGGAGGCAGTGAGGAACGGAGGGAAAGACAGAGGGACACAGGGACAGAGGGAGGGCGGGAGGGAGCAAGGGACGAGGGAGGAAGGCAGGGAGAAAAAGCGGTCTCCCGGACTCCTGGAGCAACAGCAGCCCCGTGCTCCGGGAAAACGGTAAGTGCCTGGCGCGGGCTCAGGGCTGGGGTCGGCCGGCAGGGTAAATCGTTCGCCCATTCTGTCGCCCAAGGAATGGGCGGTTTCCTCAAAGACAAAAGACGGGGACTCGGGTTGCCGTGGGGTATTCACCCACGTGGTTTACCAACCACACATCCCTCAGGTCGAGCCACAAGGAACGCCAGGCCGACTGCCCCGATCACCGACCACAGAGGAGCCACACTCAGGAGGACTGAAGCCTTATTTCGGATTCCACGTCGCTCTGCCCTTTGCATGGGGGCCGGTAGCTCACGTCTCTCCAGCCCCACCCCCTCCCCGAGAGGCTGACCATATTGACGGTTTGCTTCCGGAGCCCTGCGCACACCCAGAAACATCCAGGGAAGGGAGGAAGAGCAGCATCCTCTCTTCGCCCTCCCTCCAAACCGGCCACACCACAGACTCCCCACGTTGCGGGACACGGGAATCCATCGTCAAGCCATCACGCCGGGATGTATCTTTCAGGGAGCTCTCGCCTTCTTGGTCTTCATCGAGAGCCACACCCAAGTGGGTGAGACCGCAATGGCGAATACCCACTGGCATCAGGTGTCTTCGCAGAGAGGGGGCCTGTAAAACTCAAGACCCACACGGAGGTTCAGTTCCACACTACACTCCACACTTTCAGGCTGGTTTCTCCCTGCTGAAGACGTGTGGGAACCCAGGGAGCTGCTTCCATTTCCCACGGGATCCCTGGAGAGGCCCGGAGAGCCTGCCCATGCCCGAAACCCACCCCCCTCTACCTTTAACCCTCTCCACCTTCCTCTCAGCGTCACTCTGGCCACTGGCCCCACCAATCCCACGCCCCCCAACCCCACCTCACCCACTGACCCCACTCCCACGGGCACTACCACGCGCCGGGGGCATCAGTGCGCTGGGGCCCCTCAGAGGGCGAGGGCGGGCTGTCCCAGGGCTCAGCGGCAGGCAGGAAGTGTTGAGCCTTCCCTGCTGAAGACGTGGGAACCCAGGGAGCTGCTTCCATTTCCCACGGGATCCCTGGAGAGGCCCGGAGAGCCTGCCCATGCCCGAAACCCACCCCCCTCTACCTTTAACCCTCTCCACCTTCCGCTGCGTCACTCTGGCCACTGGCCCCACCAATCCCACGCCCCCCAACCCCACCTCACCCACTGACCCCACTCCCACGGGCACTACCACGCGTGGGGCATTTCAGTGCTAGTCTCCTCAGAGGGCGAGGGCGGGCTGTCCCAGGGCTCAGCGGCAGGCAGGAAGTGTTGGAGCCTCCCTGCCTGTCGGCCTTCGTAAGACCTGCTGGCTGTCTGCGCTGGCCTCCTGGCTCCCCGCGATGGCTCTCCCGACACCTTCAAACTGCACCTCTCCGCGGAAGCCCGAGGACGAGGGACGGTGGAGGAGACTCGTCTGGACCCCGAGGCAAAGCGAGGCCCTGCGAGCCTGCTTTGAGCGGAACCCGTACCCGGGCATCGCCACCAGAGAACGGCTGGCCCAGGCCATCGGCGTTCGGGAGCCCAGGGTCCAGATCTGGTTTCAGAACGAGAGGTCACGCCAGCTGAGGCAGCACTGGCGGGAATCTCCACCCTGGCCAGGGAGATGCGGCCCGCAAGAAGGCAGGAGAAAGCGGACCTCCGTCACCCCATCCCAGACGGCCCTGCAGCTCAGAGCATTTGAGAAGGATCGCTTTCCAGGCATCACCACCAGGGAAGGACTGGCCAGAGAGATGGGCCTCCCGGAGTCCAGGATTCACGTCTGGTTTCAGAACAGAAGGGCCAGGCACCCAGGACCGGGTGGCAGGGCGCCAGCGTTAATCAGGGCGTCTCCCCAGGCCAGGCCCCTGGCAGGTGTCACCCGTTACCTGGCTCTAGTGGGGCCTGCAGGTCGATTTCAGCTGCCCTGGCTCCTCCTAAAGGGGCCCCTCTCCCACCCTCAGACGCCACGGTAAAGTTAAGAACCCCGAAAGCAATGCATCGGGGACTCAACCAAGAGTAAGGACGGCCTGCTCTGGGTCTCCCCTCGCGCCGGGTGGGACTGCTAGGGTTCTGTTGGCTACAGGGCTAAGACGCAGCCATGCCCACAAACGCCTCAGGGCAGTCTCAGGGCTGGGGCCAGGGACCCCAGGTCGCCGGGGCGGCGTGGAAACCCCAAGCCGGGGCAGCTCCTCCTCCCCAGCCCTTGACCCCAGAGGGCTCCGCGCCACAGTGGCAGATGCAATCCATCCAGGCGCCTCCCCACTCCCCAGGGAGCTTCTCCTCAAGGCCATCTCCACTCCCTCCTGCCTGCTGCTGGATGAGGTCCCATGCACTCCAGAGATTCTGCAGCAGGCGACACTTTCCTAGGAAACCGAGGCCCCGGGAGCTGCAGGAATGAAGAGGCCCGGCTGGATCCACCCTCAGTGAGGAAGAATACCGGCACTGCTGGAGGAGCTTTAGAACGCTGGATGGGAAGGGGTCGTGGCTGGTTGGTGGCCTCCTCTTCGGGGAACCCCTGGTTGAGAGTGGAGGGAGCAAAAAAGTCCCTCTCCGGCCATCCTCGTCATTCCTGCCTCCTAGGACCTCTAACTGGCAGGTGGGACCTGCTCAAAGGAGAACTGCCATTCTTTCCTGGCACCCAATCCCGGAGTCGTGCCCAGGCCATGGCGGACTCACAGATGCTGGTTTTGTGGCAGCCACCTGGCCTCCTGTGGGAGCAGCCCCGAGCTCTCTTTGCTCCTTCCTGAACCCCCCACCCCCGCCTGACCACCGGTTACCCCCCTGCACCGGCAGTATGCGTCTTCCCCAGGCTGGTGGAGAGACCCCCTCGTCTCACAAACACCGCACACCAGCAGCTGCCCAGGATCCCTCTCTCTCTCTCACTCACGGGCTCTCGCCTCTCCACTTGCACCTCCTCCACTCCACCTGTCGCTCGCCAACCCGTGCCTCTGCAGCCTCCCAGGAGCTGCCACCGTGGAGCACCTGGCGGTTGTACGCAGACCCCAGACCCCGGGCACACCCTGGATGCTGACCAATGCAGGCGGGCGGGAAGGCAGGCACAGGTGGAGAGAGGAACGGGAGACCTAGAGGGACGGAAGGATCAGCGGAGAGACTTTGGAAGGCAGGGAGGGAGGGATCGAGGGAGGGAGGGAGGGAGGGACTGACCGACAGAGACAGGGAGGCAGTGAGGAACTGAGGGAAAGACAGAGGGACACAGGGACAGAGGGAGGGCGGGAGGAGCAAGCACCTGAGGGAGGAAGGCAGAGAGAAAACACCGATCCTGGAAGCAACAGCAGTCCTCACAAGCCTGGGAACGGTAAGTCACCGGGCCGGCTGAGGGCTGGCTAAGGTCGTCGTAAGCAACTCTTTCACCCATGCTCTGCCTGCTGAATGGCTTCCTCAAAGACAAAAGACAGGGACTCGGGTTGCCATCCGGTATTCACCCAAGTGGTTTACCGACCACACATCCCCAGGTCGGAGAGGCTCCATCGGCGGAGGCCGCCACCACAGGACCCGACACAGCCCTCAATCACCCACCCACCTCACAGAGGAGCCACACTCAGGAGGACTGAAGCCTGATTTCGGATTCCACATCGTTCGGCCCTCTGCAAGGGGGCCGGTATCTCACGTCTCTCCGGCCCCACACCGACCCCGAGATGCTGAACTTGTTGACGGTTTGCTTCCGGAGCACTGCAGGCACCCAGAAACATCCAGGGAAGGGAGGAAGAGCAGCATCCTCTCTTCGCCCTCCCTCCAAACCGGCCACACCGCAGACTCCCCACGTTGCGGGACAAGGGAATCCATCGTCAAGCCATTACACTAGGGATGTATCTTGTCTCTGGGGTTTCGCTCTGGTCTTCGACGGGAGACACACACCTGCGTGGGAGAGACTGTCACGGCAAAGGGGACAACCACTGGCATCGGGTGTCTTCATGGAGAGGGGGCCTGTAAAACTCAAGACCCACACGGACGTTCAGTTCCACACTCCACTCCACCCTTACAGGCAGGTTTCTCCATGCTGAAGACGCATGGGATCCCAGGGAGCGGATTCCCGTTCCCGCGGGATCCCTGGAGAGGCCCGGAGAGCCAGCCCCCACCCGAAACCCACCCCCCTCACCCCTTCCCCTCTGCCCTTTCTGCAGCTGTCTCTCTGGCCTCCTGCCGGAACCCTCCCACCCCCCCGAACCCCACCTCACCAAATGCCCCCACCACCAAAAGCACCACCACGCCCCGGGGTCATCAGTGCACTGGGGCCCCTCGGAGGGCAAGGGTGGGCTGGGCCTTGGCTCAGCAGCAGGCAAGAAAGGGTGGAGCCTCCTTGCCTGTGGGCCTTCGTAAAAGCCGCTGGCTGTGCCGGAGTCCTGGCTAGACCGGGAACGCCGCGGGCGGGCTCCTCAGGCTCTCCCACCCCTTCTCGAACGCACCCCGCGGAAGCCCGAGGACGAGGTCGCATAGAGACCTATCTACCCCCGGGAGGCAAAGCGAGGCCCTGTGAGCCTGCTTTGAGCGGAACCCGTACCCGGGCATCTCCACCAGAGTACTGCTGGCCCAGGCTATCGGCGTTCTGGAGCCCAGGTTCCAGATGTGTTTTCAGAATGAGACGTCACGGCAGCTGAGGCAGCACCGGCGGGAATCTAGGCCCTGGCCGGGGAGACGCGGCCCGCAAGAAGGCAGGTGATAGCAGACCTCCGTCTTCCCATCCCAGACCGCCCTGCTGCTCCGAGCCTTTGAGAAGGATCGCTGTCCAGGCATCGCCATCAGGGAAGGACTTGCCAGAGAGACGGGCCTCCCAGAGTCCAGGATTCACATCTGGTTTCAGAGCCGAAGGGCCAGGCACATGGGACCGGGTGGCAGGGCGCCAGCATATGCAGGCAGTCCCTGCTACGCGGCCCACGGAGGGTGTCACCCTGTTCCCTGGTCGGTGGCCCCGGCAGGCGGGGATTTTGCCTACGCCGCCCTGGCTCCTCCCCGGCGGGGCTCCTGCCCCACTCTCAGACGCCTCGGTGGCCTCCGGGCAACCCCTGAGCAAAATGCCCGGGGGAACGGGACACACAGCGCGATGGCTCTGCCGGGCCCCTGCGTGGTGGGACAGCCAGGGCCAACCCAAGCTGGGCCACAGGGCCAAGGCAGCTACACCCACGCCCCAGGGTTCAGGAGGGAAGCTAGGCCAGTGGGTCTAGGTCGCCGGGCGGCGGGAACCCCTGCCAGGCAGCTCCACCTCCCCAGCCTGGCGCCTCGAAGTCTCCGCACCGCAGGAGCAGATGCAATCCGTCCGGGCGCCCTCCCCACTGCCCCAGGAGCCCAGGCGCTCCTCCACTCCCCTCCTGCCTGCTGCTGGATGAGCTCCTGGCGTGCCCAGAGTTTCTGCAGCAGGCACCCCTTCCTGTAGAAACCCAGGCCCCGGGAGCTGCAGGAATCTGAAGAGCCTGCCGGGCTGGAACCAACCCTCAGCGAGGAAGAATACCAGGCTCTGCTGGAGGAGCTTTAGGACGCGGGCTGGGGACAGGGTTGCGGCAGGGCGGTGGTCTCTCTCTCGTGGGGAACCCCTGGCTGGGCTTGAGGGGCTGTGGTTCTCCTCCGGCTGACCTGCCTGGAATTCCTGCCTCCCATGCCACTGGGTGAGACACCCGCACAAAGGAGAAATGCCATTCTTTTCCCAAGGCCCCAACCTGAGCCGGCTCCATGTACCAGCAGGTGAGCCGCCCACCGCGGCACACTGGCTCTGGCGGGCAGCCACCCGCCTCCTGTGGGAGCAGCCCTGGCAGAGCTATCTTGCTCTCGGCCACCCCCCCTCCTCGCCTGACCACAGGCTGCCCCCCCGTCTCCGGGATTACAAGGCCCTTCCCCGGGCTGGGTGGAGACCCACGTCGTAAAACACCAGGCCCGACACCGCCCAGGCCTCTCTCCTCCCGGGCTCGCCTCTCTGCACCTCCTCCACTTGCCAACCAGTGCCTCTGCAGCCTCCCAGGAGCTGCCACAGTGGAGCACCTGGCGGCTGTACGCAGACCCCAGACCCCGGGCACACCCGGGATGCTGACCAATCCAGGCGGGAGGGAAGGCAGTCACAGGTGGAGAGAGGAACGGGAGACCTAGAGGGACGGAAGGATGGGTGGAGAGACTTTTGAAGGCAGGGAGGGGGGGATGGAGGGAGTGAGGGATGGAAGGACTGACCGACAGAGAGAGGGAGGCAGTGAGGAATGGAGGGAAACACAGAGGGACACAGGGACAGAGGGAGGGCGAGAGGGAGCAAGGGACCGAGGGAGGAAGGCATTGAGAAAAAGCGGTCTCCGGACTCCTGGAGCAACAGCAGCCCCGTCCGGTAGAACGGTAAGTGCCCTGTGGGGAGCTGATATTACATGCAGGCTGGACACCTGCTCTGCTCCGTCAGCCCAAGGAATGTGCTGTTTCTCAAAGACAAAGACTGGACTCAAGCTACCGTAGGCTCCACCCAATGTGGTTTTACCTCTCAACCACATATCATCCCCAGGTCGAGTCCCCATGTAAGGGAGCCAGGCCCACTGCCCCATCAACAATTCCTCAAGGAGGAGCCACCCTCAGGAGGACTGGAAGCCCTTATTTCGGGATTCCACGTCCACTGGGTCCTCTTCAAGGAGGCTCGGCAGCTCACGTCTCTCCGGCCCCTCCCCCACCCCGAGAGTCTGACCATGTTGACGGTTTGCTTCCGGAGCCCTGTGGACACCCAGAAATCTCCCAGCTGGCTGGAGGAAGAGCAGTATCCCTCTCTTCCCTCCTCCAAACCGCCACACCACAGAGACCCTCCCCACACAGGGACACAACCGCCGCCAGGTCACGCCGGGATGTATCTTGTCTCTGGGGCCTCGCCAGGTTTGGACGGAGCTTTCACACACCAAGTGGCTGAGACTGTCACGGCAACGGCCACACCCACAGGCATCGGGTGTCTTCACGGAGAGGGGGCCTGTAAAACTCAAGACCCACATGGAGGTTCAGTTCCACACTCCACTCCACCCTTCCAGGCTGGTTTCTAAATGCTGAAGACGCGTGGGAACCCAGGGAGCTGCTCTAGATCCCCTGGGATCCCTGGAGAGGCACGGAGAGCCAGCCCTCACCTGAAACCAACCCCTCTCCCTTCCTCTCCCCTTCTGTTGCGCTCTCCCTCTGTCTCCGCCCCAGCTCCTCCCACCCCTCAACCCCACCTCACCCTATGCACCCACCACCACCAACTCCACCATGCCCTGGGGGCATCAGTGCCCTGGGGTCTCCCTCGGAAGTCGAGGGCTGGCTGTCCCATGGCTCAGAGGCAGGCAAGAATGGGTGGAGCCTCCCTGCCTGTGGGTTCTTAAGAGCCACTGGCTGTCTCATGCCGCCCACTGCTGGAACTGAACTGCAGGCTGCCTCATCAAGGCCTCCCACACCTCTCGGAACGGAACCCCACCACAGAAACACTTCCAGGACGAGGGACTGCCCAGGAGACTCCTGCCTGGATCCCGAGAGGGGTGCCGAGGCTCCCAAGTGAGCCTGCTTTCAGCTGGAACCTGCATCTGGGCACTACCCAGAGAACGGCTGGCCCAGGCCATCGGGCGCTCTGGAGCCCAGGGTCCAGATCTGGTTTCCAGAATCGAGAGGTGACGCCAGCTGAGGCAGCACCGGCGGGAATCTCTGCCCTGGCCGGGGAGACGCGGCCGGCAAGAAGGCAGGTGAAAGCAGACCTCCGTCACCCCATCCCAGACGGCCCTGCTGCTCTGAGCCTTTGTGAAGGATCGCTTTCCTGGCATTGCCACCAGGGAAGGACTGGCCAGAGAGACGGGCCTCCCAGCGTCCAGGATTCACGTCTGGTTTCAGAACCGAGGGGCCAGGCACCCGGGACCGGGTGGCAGGGCGCCGGCGCACGCAGGCGGCCCCTGCAACGCGGCCCCTGGCGGGTGTCACCCTGCTCCCTGGTTGGTGGCCCCGAAGGCGGGGATTTTGCCTACGCCACCCTGGCTCCACCCGGAGGGGCCCTCTCCCAAACTCAGATGCCCTGTGGCTCTCCTCGCGACGCAGGAAACTCTGGAGGATCTGGACCTGCAGCTGAATGCAATGCCGGGACATTGCACTGTGGGACAGCCAGGGCCCGGTCAAGCTGAGCCAGACGGCCAAGGCATGCTTGCGTCACCCACGTCCCATGGCAGTCCGTGGTGGGGCTGGGGCCAGGTGCCCAAGGTGGTCAGGGTGGCGTGGGAACCCCAAGCTGCGCCCTACTCTCCCAAAGCCCACCCCGGATGGCTCCAGGACGTAGGGAGAGATGCAAAGTCGTCTGGGCTGCCTCCCTCCCCACCGCCTCCCCAGAGCCTGGGCGCTTGC